>JAPZPB010000061.1:0-92760 GCA_037952635.1 Bryoglossum gracile | reverse complement strand
CGCAAGAGAAAGCTGAATGGGAGAAGCGATTAGCGGAAGAGAAGAAGGAAACCCTTGTCAACTACGAGGCTGCTCAAAAGAAGGCCGCTGAAGCGGCAGAGGCTGCTGAGAAGAAAGTTGCGCAAGAGAAAGCTGAATGGGAGAAGCGATTAGCGGAAGAGAAGAAGGAAACCCTCGCCAACTACGAGGCTGCTCAAAAGAAGGCCGCTGAGGCGGCAGAGGCTGCTGCAAAGAAGGCCGAGGCGGAAAAGGCAGCCTGGGAGAAAACGTTGGATGACGAGAGAAAGGCAGCTCGGAAGGAGGGCGCCGAGAATGCGAAGAAGCAGGCCGAGTCGGATAAGAAGAAGGCTGAAGAGAAAGCTGCAGAGGAGGCAGAAAAGGCAGCCGCCATCGCTGAACTCGCGAGAGTGAAAAAGGAGGCTGCTGAGGAGCTGGCAAGATTGAAGAAAGAGGCTGCCGAGGAAGCGAAAGCCTCGAAAGAGGCTCATGAGAAGGCAGTGAAGGAAGCCGAGGAAGCCCACGCCAAGGCGAAGCAAGAGGCTGAAGAGAAGTTGCAGAAAGCGCTGTCACCACCTCCTTCCGACAAGAAGAAGCCCATCAAGTTCAAAGATGCAGTCGGTCGTAAATTCAGTTTCCCCTTTGAGCTCTGTGCCAACTGGGCTGTAAGTCCACTTCCCTCGTTTCGACCTAAACGTAAACTAACATCCCCAGGGCATGGAAGAACTAATCCGCCAGGCCTTCTTGCACGTCGAAGTGATAGGCCCTCACGTCCAAGAAGGCCACTACGACCTCATCGGTCCCAACGGCGAGATCATCCTCCCTCAAGTCTGGGATACTATGATCGAGCCTGACTGGGCCGTCACCATGCATATGTGGCCCATGCCCGAGCCGCCCGCCGCCCAACCCGGTCCTCCCCCGGGTCACCATTTCCAAGACCGCCCCAGATCCCGCCACGATCATCGCCATGCTGGACACCAGCCTAGACCAGCGGCACCTCCGCAGTCTCACCGCGGGGGTCCGCCCCCTCCACCTCCGCCGCCGAACTGGCAGGGTGGACCACCACCTAGACCGGGGCCGCCTCCGAGTGCCATACCGGGCGGAGCACCAGTCATCGTTAATTTGGGGAGTGGAGGGCCGAATAAATCGCGGAGAAAGCAGGAGCCGGCTAAGAATATCTTGGGCTGGATGGCGGGGGGAAGCAGTAGTAAGAAGTCGTCGGGAAAAGGTATGTTTCGCTGGGTTTTTGGATGATACTTGGATTTAGTCTTTCTCGACTTTCCATTGATTTCTTGCCTATTTTTTTTTTCTCAAAAGATGAGGAGCGGTCGCGGGGGCGGGGGCGGAGGTGATAAGTGGCGGTGAATGAACGAAAAGCTAACGAACGGAGAACGCAGGGGCAAAAAAATCTGAACCGCAGGCTCAGTATAGCGCTTGTCGCGTTATGTGATCGCTTCCTTCACCCCTACCTCATACCTCGCTTTCGACCAAGAATCGAGATGACATGAGATGATCTATTTATCCAAATCGATAAGATACGACGCGATACAAGGAAAGAACTGCACCGTGCGAGACGCAAGAACGAACGGCAAATTAACAACATTCCATTCCACTCAATTCCTACTTTTCCTATGGAGGAACCAGTCAATTATTGGGGGGAATATATCTTTATCGCTAGTAGTAGTTAGATCCCCATCTCTCTCTTTACTCTTTGTCAAGAGGCGGTGTTTTTGGTATGGTGGGTGGTGGGAGGAGAGACCGTAATGTGGGAAGTGCGTACAGGCTGTGTTCAGGAGGCATGACTTTTTCCCGTGCATGAGTGCGGGTTTTGTCAGTCTGTTTTTCTTCTTCCTTTAGATGGTGGGAAGCGGGAACTTCTTTTTGATTAAAATTTTGGGTGTTGCATTTGTTGTGTTTGGTCGTTTGGTTTGAATTTAGCGTTGAATTTGCTGCGATCTGGTTTTTTTTTTGAGCATGGTCCTGTGAGAGTCTGGATTCATGGAGAATACTTGATTTTTGATACCTCGGATACACGTTTGCATTTTCTGGGCTGCGTCTATTCATCCTACTTCCCCTCTGCATTTGACAACAGCTGTGTTCGTTTTGGAGATGGACAGAGAAGTGGAGGTGGGGCAGTTAGGGGGGGGAGTGGATTGGTGGATATGAACGAATGATGGAATGGTAATGGCACGTAGATATGGCTAAGACGAATTATGGATAGGGTGGGGAAGGATGGGGTCGCTGGAGCAAGGGGTGGAAGGAAACGAGAATGTAACGAGAATGTAACGGGAATGTGGTGAAATGGTTAAATGAATGGGAGGGACAAGGTGGCAGGCAGGCTGGATGGAAATACGGCGCAATTCAAAGGGAGAGGGCGCAAGACTAACTATCTGAATACCATGTTCCTTCTCATTCATCTACTAACTTGGGTTTTACCTCCTACTTTTTCTTTGTTCTTCTTCTCTCGTTTGATGGTTTCGTTTAGTGTGGCTGGCTATATTGCTTGCTGAGGTGGTCTGCATTTCATCGAGCGTTGCGGAGTGGACAACGTGAGTGGCAGAGGCAGCAGGAGGTACAGGGCTGTGGTTGTAGTGCTTGGGGCCAAGGGAACGTCAAATGTGGAGGAATAGCAGAGCAGGATACCCAGTATTCAGTACTTACCTATTATACGTAGTAGCTTTCTCATTGGCTGGCATAGTGAGATAGTGAATCCAATGCTTACTATTATTGATTATTTGAATTTGAATTGGAGGTGTGAGCTTTTATGTGAGTTGTGTCAGTTATGTCAGTTGTGTGAGTTGTAGTCGTGCTGAGGTTGTAAGTTAGTGGTAAGGGTGTGAGGAGTTGTGACTCTGGAGAGTCTATTTTGCTATACCGATAATCTCTACGCTTTCAGCTCCGGGTCTGCGTGGGAGATAAGCACTCGTCTCTAGAGTCTATACTAGGGCGTATTTCCCGTCGACTGGAGGCATTGTGTGGCACTGTGAAGATGGTGGGGTTTGGAACGAGGGAGGAAGGGAGGAAGGGAGAGACGATAGATTATACTAGTGGTTGTGGGGAGAGGGGGGCAGGTGGCGGGGAAGTGAGAGATGACTGGGGGGGGTGGTTTGGTGGACTGATATGGGGACGTAGAGCAAGATCGAGAGATAGGCGGGCGGGAAACGAGTATAGAATGAGAAGTTAGGATGAAGAGGTAGCCTACAGGAAATGGCAGGATCCAAGTCTTGACTTTGGAGCATAGGGTCGGGACTCTCTCCAATAACTATGTATGAAGGGCTGACGATGCTGATGTGGCTCTGGTTGAGGGTAGTGTTTGGCTGATGGGACGCTGGAAGAGTTCAGTGGTAATGAGATGGAGACGAAGTAGAAGTGATGCGGGCCGTTGATATGCTAGAGATACTGTCGGGTGAGGAGGAAAGTTGTTGAGGGCAAGGAGGCTCGTGGAAAAGAGAAGACGCGAAAGGGGTTGATTGGGTGGAATAGCAGTATCGAATCGAATGAAGAGCCGCAGCTAATATCTATGGTTTTCCTTGGGAGAAAATGAGTGAAACCTGTAAGTGGTCTCGGAAACAGCGAACAGCGAAGCAGACTTTGAATAAAAGGGAATGAAGAGCAATGAAGTGGTGAAACGAGGGGGCTCTGGAGGAGAAGCCAAGCTCACTGGATCACGAGGCTTGCTCCAAAGGATTTCGACTAAGTCGACTAGAGAAACTTATGACCGACTCAGTCAAACTGAGTAGAGAAACAGAGTCCGGCCGGCACCGAGCAAGAGGGGTCCAATGTGCTAAAAATAGCTACCTGAGCAGACCTCAAAGCCGAGATGATCTCAGCAGGTGAAGTCCACTGAGCTGGGAGAATAGAATTTTAGTGATATGAGCTAATTATAGATTCGGACAAGCTTCTTGAAGTTGTGGAGAGAGGCTCAAAAGACTTAGTCATAGAGCTACCACAAACGAGAAGGAACTAAATATAGCTTCGTAGTCTTGCCAATAATCCCACTAGAGATTCTCTGGAAACCTTATCGGACATTGAAGGAAAGAGAGGAGATAGAAGGATAGACGAGAGCAGAGTAGATGTAAACACATGACTATTGCAGACAGTTGTAGAACTGAAGCGAGGCTGGCTTGAAATGGCGCATCAGCATCAGCAACGGTAATCGAAAATAGAAACTCGCCAAGCTTAGTATCCAGGCCCTTCCATTTCCTCATGGAGGAGGCGCCCTAAGAGGTATCTACTGTAGAAGAAGGACGGGACAAGATATATTGACACCTGGCTGGCATCAAGCCCCCTCTCGGTCCGTTGTCCTCCGGCCATGCACACGGGACGACCCCGCGTTTTTAACCGAGAAATTTCAGGGGGTGATTCTCCAGACAAGTGGCTTCATCGTCTTTCATTTTCTTCATTTGGATTCAATTCTTCAACCAAAGTCAAGCTTGAACACATGTTTATGCCCGCATCTTCTTTGGCATGAGGAGGGGCCATATGGACATGAAGCTATGGCGAGCTGCTTGCAAGTGCATATCAGAGGCACCGACTCTGGTATTTGACAACCATGTATCGTTCCATGGCCTCAGTATTTAGGCGCAACAGCCCGTTTTTTGGTGCTCGTATGCAGTCTCCTATGGCCTACGGCTATCTTCTCCAATAAATCCCCAAGTCCTGTCCCACCTTCCCCATTGGTTAGTTCCTGTGGCTACACGCAAGGCGAGGTGGTATTTCCGGGGTCACACATATTATATCTAAGCTAGAAGTCGAGGTCGCATTTTATCCACTGCACGAGTAATCTATATCGCTGCATTCATCTATTTTACCCTGATCCGACATGCGCAATGGCGGTTTCCTGGTACAGTACAGTCGGATTTTTCTTTTCTATTTTTAGAGAGCTTGCGATGAGGCAACTTGGTGGAGCGTGCGATGACTTTACTGTACAGTAGTAGGAGGATCAATTGATTGAAGTGAAGGTTGACAGATCTGGCTCACGGGAGGGGTAATGCTTAAATACTTAGTGCCGATTCTGGAATGGCTACTTACAGCTGGAGCTGAGCTGAGCTCATGGAAATCTATTTCTTTCTGTTTAACTGCTAGTTCCGCTTGCTTGCTTGCTTGCTTCTTTACTTGCACTCGCCATGATGCTTCAGAATTATCACATAATGTTACCACGGCGGTCAAATCTAAACTTCTTTATACTCTTACTAGTTTTAGCAGTATTCACTAGGCACTCTTCTGCGGCAGCAGCACCAGCTTCAAACCCAGGTGATGGGGTAGCGGGGTATGTGAAGCTTGAGAAGAGGAATATCCCTCCTCATGGCTGGGCGAAACGCTCAAGGGCACACGCCCAGCGTATTCTTCCTATGAAGGTCGCGCTAGCACAACCAAACCTCGAGTACCTCGACGAATACCTCATGTCTGTCTCCCACCCAGACTCAGCCGAGTTTGGAAACCACTGGACGCTTGAGCAAGTCCAATCTACGTTCAAGCCGACGCAAAGGACTGTCGATACTGTGATGGAATGGTTGATCAGACAGGGAATTAGGAGTGAGAGGATAGGGATGAGTAGGGGTGGGAATTGGTTGACGTTTAATGCTACTGTAGAGGAGGCAGAATCGTTGCTGAAGACTGAGTATTGGGGCTGGGAACATGTGGAGACCGGCAAGGGGCATTTGGCTTGTGAGGAATATCATGTTCCGGAGCATATAGAGAAGCTGGTGGACTTTGTGGTGCCGACAGTACATTTCGATGTTCGGGTTGGGCCCAAAGCGGAGGATGAAGCAGGAAAGAAGCAGACGTCAATTCCACAGAAACAAAACGCGAGAAGCCCGGAGGGGAGTTCGACTAGAGAGAAAGAAAAGAGGACTGGAGCCGGCATTGGACGTTGGAAGGGAAAGCCATGCCCTCCTCATGTCGCCCCTATTGTGAATCCAATTACCAATAAATTGGCGGATTGCGTAAACAACATTACACCAAACTGTTTGAGAGCTTTGTATGGGATTCCGGCTTTGCCTGGCACTTGGAAGACAAACGTGAGTAATTTCTCTTAACATTTCGAATCTGCGGAGAGTGCCTGGAATCAGCTCAAATGTTCTTTTGACTTTCGACTGACTTTTGCAGCCAAACAACAGCTTCGGAATCGTCCAATACACCCCTCAATCATACCTTGTCTCAGACTTGCAACTATTTTTCAACAACTACTCGACCAGCCAAGTCCAAAAAAAGCCAATACTTCACTCAGTAGACGGCGGTAATGTTTATAGTCAGGTGGACTTGGGCCAAAACATTGAAGCGGATCTAGATTTGGAATATGCTATGGCACTCGCGAATCCAATCAATGTCACTCTCTACCAAGTTGGTGATCTTATTGAGACAGGTTACACATCTTTCAACAATTTTCTTGATGCTCTTGATGCATCCTACTGCTCCAGTGCAGATGCTACTGATAATGTCACAAGCCCAACTATCGATGCCATCTACCCGGATCCTCTTCCTGGAGGGTACAAAGGGCCCCGCAACTGTGGTGGCTATACTGCGGCCAAAGTCATTTCCACGTCGTACAGCTACAATGAGCATGATCTCACGCCAGCATATGAGATCCGCCAATGTCAAGAATATGCCAAACTCGGTCTTGCAGGTACAACGTTTTTGTATTGCTCTGGTGATTATGGCGTTGCTGCATCATTGGGGAGGTGTATCGACCCAGGTGTGAACGGCACCTACAACGATGGAACCTCCGGAATGTTCGCCCCTTCTTTTCCCTCTACATGCCCGTACGTTCTTTCAGTGGGAGCTACGCAGATTCCAAACAACGGCACAGTTTCATCCCCGGAGATTGCCTGCGCAACCCAAATCGCCTCTGGTGGTGGCTTCTCAAACGTTTTCCCCATGCCTTCCTATCAGAAGTCAGCAGTTCAACACTGGAACAACAACTACCCTTCAGGTTATGGGGCTGAGAGGTATAATATCAGTGGCAGTAGAGGCTATCCGGATGTCAGCGCGAATGGAGCGAAGTATGTGGTGGCGTTGGATGGAGATTACAACTACCATGTTTATGGGACGAGTGCGAGTACCCCAACAGTCGGGTCCATCTTGACTTTGATAAATGAGGCAAGGCTGAATTTGGGAAAAGGGACGATTGGGTTCATTAGTAAGTGTGGTGGTCTTCCCCTTTCCACCTCGCTTGAAACCTGGCTGTCGCTAACCAGCTCCCAGATCCGGCCCTCTACGCGAACCCTCACTTGCTCAACGACATCACAAGTGGTACGAATCCAGGTTGCGGAACAGATGGCTTCAAAGCCTCGCCGGGATGGGATCCTGTAACTGGATTGGGAACGCCGAATTATCCGAGACTGTTGCAGTATTTCCTCACTCATTAGGAGGTGTTGATATTTGTGCGTGGTCATCTTTTTCGATATATATATTTGGGAAGGTTTGAGACTGGAGTTTGGCGTGAAAAGTGTGAGGTGAGTGATTGAAAATATTTGATCTTTTAAGATCTTCCAAATTTTAGGTATATCCTTTTACACGTTGACTACTTATTGAGCTCTTATATTGATTATAATTACACAATGCTATTGTTGAGCGGAATCAGAACCTGCGAGGTGTCAGAGCAAACGGAACAGGCGGAAAGAAGAGAAATAAGTACCTTTTCAATAAATTTCACCGCAATTGAAACTCCATTTGTTTCCAAAGACTCTGCCTCAACCCCAAAATCTACATTGTCTTCATCCAAACTAGTCAAACAAGTCTCCACAACCTCAGCATACAAAGTCCCCATTCTTGAAGCAAGTGGACCCCGCGCTAACGAGAGCAGGTGAGATTTCATCAATATGCTGATAGGCTTCCTGAACTCGGGGCTCTCGAGTGTCAAGCCGAGAGCATCTGAGGGGTGGGGATGTTCCCCGTAACCATTGTACGAGATAAAAGACTGCCACAGACCCAACTCAAGGAGAGTGACACCAAGGCTGTAGATATCAAAATGCATGGGCTTGACCTCCCCAGGGTTTATATCCCGCTGCCTCGGATGAGAGTAAAGCGACTTCATCCAATTAAACTCCGGTATTCCATGAATGCCAATGAGGAAAGAGGAGCCGAGTGACGATTTCCGATCTTTGAATGTTAAAACAGATTCTGGACGAACGTTCCCATGAACGATTCCGAAAGTGTGGAGATAGTTCACAGATTTGGCAAGCTGTCTAGCAATTCTGAAGCGATCCGATAGCGAGTGAGTAGTATCGCCTTCGACAAGACTGCTCCTGAGACACCGCGGCTGATAAAGACCCTCTGGTATTCCCAAGATGGATCTGAACGAAGTTTTCTCCTGACTCTCAGTCTCTTTGATGAGTCCAAAGCTGGTGAGTAAACCGTATGTCATTGGTTCCGCGTGAGCAAGTCTCCTAGCCAAGTCTTGGACATCACTCGTGAGCTGTGGAAGAAATTCCTTAGAATCGCATTCCACTGAGTCAACAACAATCCATCGTTCCGAATTCGCTTTCTGAGTTACCTTCGCGGAACAGAACGCAATATCGAAGAGCTTCGTAGACTTGAGACCATCCTCTTTGAGAAATACCAAAGTGCCCTTGTCTTCGGCATCCGCCACAATATCTCGGAGATGGAAAGCGTTGTAGAAGATTGCGTGTTGGGGGAAATCTTCAAACAACCCAACATCGAAATCCGGGACCCTCATGATCAGGAACCAGAGTGGATCAAATGACTTTTGCCATCTCTTCAGGATCTTGATTATCTCTTCCAGCGAGTGCTTTGCTAGATTCTTACGTGGGCATACTTTCACCAGCCCCTGGTTCTTGTCAACATCGGAATCTGTGACGGTAATCGAAGGTTTTCCTATCGGCATTGCCTCAGTCGTTGCCTCGAGTTTCAAAACTGCCACCGCCAGATGACTAGCTAGTATTTGAAGCAGTTGGGTCATGAGATCGCGGTGCAGTTTGATGAGGATTTCCCACACATGCTGCACGAACCGCAGCTGAAGACGGGTTCGTTCAATGTGAAGCTCCAGACAGAGAACCCGTTCGGCATTATCTGGCCCTACCTCCTTGATACCCGCGCATATTGAGATAAGCTTGGCTCCAATTCTATTGCTTATTAGACGGTTGAAATGTTGGGTAGAGGGTAATATGCAAATCTCACTGACTTTAGACAAGTGTTGGCCGTGGCTAACATAGTTGATTATTTGGGAAACTAAGAATTCGGGGACCACTTTCGGGGTGTGAAGATTTCTCTCGTGATAAAAAAATATGGAATTCGGAATTTGGGACAAATGTACTGTATATGAGGGCTGAAGTCATCGTTGCTGCTGACGGCTATTAATAGGGATCCATGTTGAACCGGGTACGGGACTCCAGCCAACGGGAGGGCCGAAGCTTAGATTTTAGATTCTCAACCCCGAATTTAGATATATTCAGCTTGAAAACCCTAGTTACCCTTTTGTTAGCTAAGACTTGGTCTTTATTTTTGAATTAGCTTGGATTTCTGTACATTGCTGGTGACGTTGAGGCCAGAGAGGGCAATCTTGGTACCCCAGGATTTATACACCAGTTAATATGCGCGTTCGTTTAAATAAAAAACTAGAACAATCAGGACTGGGGGAAAGATAACCAAGATATACTTGGTCCCGAGTGTGGAGACACCTGGGGTCAAACAGGTGATCCTGCCTTGGACCTTCTTCTCTAATGATACTAGAAACGAACAAGCGATATGTTGTGATAGTACTTGGAACATTTGTGCTGCTATAGCTGGCTTAAAACTGTTGACGTAGACTCCTTGTTGCGGACTTGTTAACACCATTGGGTCGACGTTGCGCTGTTCTGGTCTGCATTGCGAAAATATCTTGCGATGGGAAGTGGATTGTTGATATATCAACGCGTGCACATATCAATTCACAGCTTACGCGAAGGGTGGTAATAGCATCATCTTATTTGTTCTCATCCCAGCAACGACTTTGACTTACCACTTACATTGCAACCGTCTACATGAATCCAGCTTTGCCATACGGCGCATAGTAAATCCAGGATAAGTATCTCATACGTGACTTATCGCCGACTAACTATCTTCTAGTCCCAACGCCTCTCTTCGTGAAGGTGCATCCGCCTCAAAGAATGGCTTCTCAGCAAGAGATGTAACTCTGGTGCCGTGACGAGGCTCATTTCCTTCATAATCCCAAGAAACATTATGGATTGTAATACGGTTGTCCCTAAAATTGTCAGAATTTACATGAAACCAGCATTGATAGTTGGCTCCAAAAGAGTTTCAGAGAGGGATGCTAAAAACGGAGAACCTACCACAGAGCACTTGTTTTGGGAGTCCACTTGAACCTCACCTGGATGTCTATATTGGACTCGTAGACATCATACAAGTAGTTCAAGATCAGATCACTCTCCTTCTTGTCGAGACCGACAATCGACTTTGTCATCGCTCGGTTCACAAACAGCGACTTCCATCCGGTTGCCGGATGAACTCGTACGATTGGATGAATGCGCTCGATATGTTTGGGACCGGCGTTTGGGTCATTGCGATCCAGATAAGTATGGGCACTGATGTAGATTGCCTGTCTTCCGTCGATGATCTTGCGGAACTCGGGGCTCAGCTTGGAATACGCTGCGTATCCGGAAGCCCAGAGTGTGTCTCCTCCGATGGATGGGACGGTGTCGTTGTGCAGATGAGTGATCCCAGCTGGTTGTTTCTCGTGGACGAGATCACTACATACCGTCAGCAGTTGTGCGGGCTCAAGGTAAAGCTCAAATCTTACGTGTGCCATCTCGATGCCCCGCCTGGCTGTCGGAAAGAAACCTTTCTCTCAGTAGCCGCTAGGGCAGGCCAAATAATCGTCACGCCTGGCACTCCTGGAACGTGAGGGACTTGCGGATGGATCTCAACTTCTCCATAATGTTCACCCAAGGCCTTCTGCTCCTGAGGGCTAATATCTTGGTCTCTGAAGAAAACGACAGATCTCTCGGCAATGAGGAGCGCTAATTCATCTCTCTGCTGGTTCGTTAAGTCCTTAAGCTGCAACCCAATGATCTCGGTTCCGATGTTTGCTGTCAAATTCTTGACTTCTTTGGCTGCCGAGAAGAGAGCACTCTTCAACTTATCGGCTCGAGCTCCGGCATCGTTGTACTCGCGATCGACGTTTCGGATCTCGATGGCATCGTCAAGGAAGAGTGGCTTGGCTGGCCTTTCGGGGTAGCCGTTACTGAGGTCGATTCCGGCTTTCTCGAGTCGAGCTCGGGCAGAAGCTGGCAGGGGAAGGGTGTCTTTCTTTTGTACTACAAAGTCCTTGATCCGACTGTCAATCGGTAGAACAGTGGGATCGGTTGCTGAAGGGGCCATTTTTTTTGATGCTTGATTTGCTTTGAGGAATTCACTTGAGTTGAGTGAAGGATGTTGATGATATCTTCCCTCGTTATGGGGGAAAAGTAGTACTTTTCTACAATTTTCTACTGCCTCGGAACCGCTTGTTATTAGCGTTTAGACCAAATTTGATTTCTAATAAATCACCAGTTTCTCGACCATTGCGCGATGGTGTTGAGGGGCAGCAAGGGGTTTCGCTGGCGAATATGCGGGGTTAATGGCGACATCCCTGGCATCAATTCTTATGCCACCATCGGCCTTCATGATTCGTGGCAGAGTCAGTTATTATTGCATTTCATGTAAACATGACCATGATTTCTCATTAATCTTATCTTGCTATCTGATTTATCTTTGGTGTCGTTAAAATTCCCTTTCCCCATTCGATATACGGCGATGGCATCAAATAATGCCGGAGCACAACATCTGCATGTGCCGTTTTTCAGAGTCCAGTAGCCCTGTCTTTGAAATTTCTCGAGACGATTTATAAGACCTAATCGGTTCATCCTGAGTAAACTGCTCTTGCACTGTTAGATAAGCAGCTGGCCACGACTTGCAGTGAGTTGAAAATGTCCCTTTTCGGAAATCTCGGGAGAGGTATACACTAGGGACGAAGATGTTATATTCTTCTCCTGTAGCTGGATTACGAAGCTTATATAGTTTGACAGAGTATATAATACGAAGAGTATAAAATAAGCAGTTAAAGTCCATTGCTTGTCTTTGGGATACTTATAATAGCTATTTAATTCCAATTATTTCTTTTAAACTCTTCCTTGGTCTATTCTTTAAAGTGGGTATAAAAGCCAAGAAATTCCTCAATGCTATTATAAACGTCGGTTTGCTAATCTTTGTTATAAACGCCGTATCTCTACTTTAGATTAACTCGGCAGTGAGCGACTCCGTCTAGGCGAACTCGTCTAATTACTTCGGTGAGCACCTCGTTATTAAGTAGTTCTTATAGCAACGTGTCATATTTGGGAATAGCGCTTCAAAATAAACAATAGCATTCTTATATGCATAGCTATTAGGCTCTGCTTTCTAAACACTTAGGCAAAGGAGGCTGCGCTTTTAAGCCTTTTACTAAGATGGGTATAAAGAAGATATTATGCTGCGGTACCGTTTCGCGATATTGCTTTAGTGTGGTTTTAATCTTGGTGCATTGCCATTTATTTATAATGTTTAATTTTCTGGAGAGAAATACTAAAGAATATTATTACCTTGCTAATTTGTTATTGTAAAGTAGTGAAGAGGCGTAGTTTTGAGACTAGGAAGGTGTAAAAGGTTAGGGAGTTGGTAGTTGTTGGGTTTCCGATTAAGAAACTCACAGCGAAAGTTCTTCAAGAGCTTTTGCTCCTATTGAGAAGTTTTTCCAATAGGTCTTGGTATATTATATAGTATTTAACTACTTTAGATTTAACAGAATTAAACTCCAAAAATGCTTCAAGGTTTATTTAGACCATAATTTAAATATTTAGCTAAAAGAATATTAATAATTATATTAAAAATAAAATACTTTAAAAAACTAGAACCAATAGTTATTTAGTCTAAATATTTATTAATAATTAAATTTAAAGGTTAATAATAATAGTATTCCTTGATAATAAAACTGGGTTTAAAAGCGAGACATTTGTCGAGAATATGCCCTCTAAATATCGCTTGATCCGCTAATGCTGTATTTTATCCTTGAGATGGCATCATCGATCTCTCATACAGCGCCTCAAAACAATGAGCACGCAATTACCGGTCGAACATGCGAATACTAGGTATGGAAATAACTCAGATAGCTGCAAGTCAAGCCTCCTGAGCACTATCCCCGAAATTGATTCAAAGTAAGAAAATTAATTGTGAGATTTAGGGATATAAGACATGAGTTCTCATAAGTATCCATTGACTGGCCGAAGTCCAGATCAAATCGACGACGAGAATATTCCCATTCTTGGTCCTGATAGAACGTCCAACGACAAGTTTTCACGTATATTATCAGATTATCAAGCAATTGGAACGATAAGTGAATCCAGAAGTAGAAATGGGCTCTCTGAGAAATCAAAGGTGCCGTGGTGGTCATACATCTGGGTAGATGACTCTCAAACCTCACCCTAAAAGGCAATCCTAACCCGACCTTAGGATCACGACCCCTCCCGAACGAGTACCGAGCGTAAATTCGTCCAAAAACTAGATACCTCTCTCCTCACTATCCTTTGTCTCGGCTACTTCATCAAAAACCTAAACCAAACCAACATCTCCAATGCCTACGTCTCCGGCATGAAAGAGGCGCTGCACATGGACGGAAATCAGATCAACTTAATCGACATCGCCTGGACCACCGGATATGTAATCGGCCAGTTACCATCTCAGTTCATTCTCACTAAGGTTCGGCCATCGATTTGGATACCTTCTTGCGAGCTCGTGTGGACTATCCTCACGTTTAGTCTGGCCACAGCGACGACCTCGAACCAGGTGGTCGCTGTCCGGTTCTTCGTCGGATTGGTAGAATCGATTTTCTACCCAGCAGCTCATTTTCTGATTGGCTCTTGGTACAAACCTTCTGAATTGGGGAAACGGGCATGTATATTCCATGCTTCATCGGCTGCTGCGGGCATGTTTTCGGGATACTTGCAGGCAGCAGTGTACACTGGGCTGAATGGCACACTGGGCAAGGCTGGATGGCAATGGTTGTTCGTCATGGATAGTTTGATAAGCCTGCCTATTTGTGTTGCGGGCTTCTTCCTCATTCCTGACTTGCCTGAGAATACGAAAGCGTTTTACTTGTCTGAAGAAGATGCCAAGTTGGCGAGAAAGAGAATGGTAGATGTTGGACGAGCTCCTAGGGGAAAGTTAGGTTGGTCAATTTTGAGAAGAGTGTTGAACCGCTGGCATGTGTATGGCTTGACCATGCTTTATGTCATATTCATAAATACGGGACCCTCGTCAAGTATCAGTCCACTCGCTCTGTGGCTGAAGGATGAGGGATATCCTGTCACCAAGATCGTGAGTTTCCTGATTCTTGGGCATTGCTCAATTTCTGATTTTCTAGAATATCATTCCTACGGGACAAAGTGCAGTCCAGCTAGTAACAACAGTGACCTTGGCTATGCTGAGTGACTTTTTGCAGGACCGTCCTGCAGTAATGTCTATCTCAACTGTGAGTCCTAACCAACTCCACTTCATTTCCTCCCAAGCATCTAATATAATCTCAGTTCGTCGGCTTCTCTGCCTCCCTCTGCCTCGCAATCTGGTCCATCCCAACAGGGTTGAAATGGACCGCCTACTTCCTTGGTAAAACCTCGGTCGCATACGGTCCTCTCGCCATGTCCTGGGCTAACGAAATCTGCGGCGGGGATGCAGAAGAACGCGCCATCGTATTGGGGATTATGAATGCCAGTGGATACATGGTCAACACTTGGTTACCTTTGTTGACGTATCCGGCTGTAGACGCTCCGAGATTCAAGAAAGGCTTTATCTGGAGCTGTTCGGCATTTGTAGCACAGTTCTTGGTGACATGGACAGTCGCGAGCCTTTGGGGAAGGGAGACGCGAAGGAAGGAGAGCCAGGAGTCAGACAGAACTGCTTAGACAAAGGCTGAAGTTTTGCAATCTCTCTAATGGGTATTTAGGTACAAGATAAATTTCCGTTGCTGCAACCTAACTAGCCTTTTCAAACTATACTAATTTACATGCCTGATCCTGTTGCCGCTTTTTTGAACCCATTCGAGGTCGCCGAGCCATCGACTGCTTCATCTCTGCTCCTCTAATACTGACGTTCTTTCTTTTCCATATGTCATCATCTCATCAGGGTTTTGCGAGTCCTTGTATTTTGAATACCGGATACTAATCACCTTGAAGCTCGGTTGTGCGACTTGCATGATCACTATTCCGAACCGAATAGTAATCATTCTCGGGCAGCTCCTATTGGGCGGACGAGGGAATTATAATCATTTCGTAGGTGGATCTAAGCCCATTTATTGTAGCGTAATCGTCCCTGCATCTCTCTCAGCATGGAACGGGGAAAGCTTTCAATGATCCTCATATACTAAGATGTGGTACAGCCAAACGTAACTATGTCTCGTGAGGAATGTCTTTAGTGAATGTACACCCTAGACTGTGAGACTGGATTGTGGTTAGCGAAGCCATACGGGCTTAAGGTGCCATCGCTTTGAAATCAGTATGATTGAATTGATGCAATGTTCAACGAAGGCATACCTTATTTTGTGTGTATTTATATCTTAAGCCTTTCTTCAAGTCTCAATTCCAGTTCTCCATCAGCACCAACAACACTCTAAACTTCAAGCAAAATTTATTACTTTCTCAAAATCTCACCGTAGCGGGAATAATTTGGAAATCTGTTCGGCAATCTTCTTCAATATGTCCACCTTAGGAAACCTCGTCCTAGTTATCGGTGGAACAGGGGCTCAAGGGACGCGAGTCGTTAAAGGTACAGCACCCATTCACTTTCCCATCTTCTCCTTCATGAGCTCTCACTAACTGCCCTCAGCACTCGCCGCCGACTCTAAATACCAAGTCCGCGTCCTCTCTCGCACTTCCACCTCCCATTCTGCCATCGACCTCCTCTCCCTTCCAGGCGTCACCATCTTCGAAGGCGATAGCTACTACGAGCCCACTCTCCGCCTCGCCTTCAAAGATATAGATTACTGCTTCATCAACACTAACGGTTTCGCTATTGGTGAAAAGGCGGAGCTCTATTGGGGCATCCGAATGTACGAATTGGCGCGCGAAGCTGGGGTGAAGCATTTCGTCTACGCAGGTTTGGAATACGCGTCTAAGCTGGGGAATTTCGATCCCAAGTATAGAACGGGGCACTTGGATGGCAAAGGAAAGGTTGTTGAATACATCAAGAGTCAAGAGAAAGAAATCATGAAGTGGAGTGTTTTGACTAGTTGTTTGTATTTGGAAGGGTTGTGGGAGTTTCTTCGCCCTTATCCGGATCCAGCGAATGGTGGGGTGTTGACTTTTTCGGTACCGCTTGGGGATGGGGCGTGTCCGTTGGTTCATCTGGAGGATTATGGGAGGTATGCGCGGTGGATGCTTGATGTGCCGGGGAAGAGTAATGGGGTGGAACTGCATGTTGCGACAGAAGATATTAAGTGGAGTGATTTGGCTACGGCATTCACGGAAGTCACAGGGAAGAAGGCGGTCTATAAGAATGTGAGTTTCGATGAGTATTTTAGCATGGGGATTTTCCCACATCCAGATGAGAAGGTCGGGCATTCGGTAGATAAGAATGATACGACGCTGCAGAGCGCTAGGGAGAATTTTACGGGGTTCTGGAACACCTGGAGGGATGAATTGACGCATAGGGATTACGACTTGTTGGATGAGATTTTACCCGAGAGGGTAAAATCAGTCAAAGAATGGATGATCAAATTTGGGTATAATGGAGAGACGAAGAGTGTGTTGAAGGACTACCGGGATAAGGTTGGAAGTAGAGCTTGATATCTAGACTAAGTCGACATGGGACAGAGATGGACACATTTCAGTGTGGGCTATTATAATACTAAATGCATTTTCATCGCTCTGAGGAAAGATGTGACAAATTTGCACAGCATAGCGGGAAATGTGCGATAATGCTGACTGTAGAGGATGAAGCAGAGTTTCTGGCTAAGAGTGCAGCAGCTAATGCAGTATCTCGGGGTCCGTAAGGAATTTGAGAGCGATCAAAGTCTGAGCAAAATCGAAGTAATGACCTTTCCCTTTGCCGTGGATTTAGGTGATGGTGACTAGTTGAGGGGTTGAACTAAGTTGCGAAAATATCGCCAGGCATTAGTTCTGGTGAACATCTGATGAAAAATCAAGTCGAGTCTTGAGTTTCAAGATTTGTGCATATATTATTAACTTTAAATATTTTTAGGTGTGCCACTTTTTATGACTATCGCAAGCCGAAGTGCATTACCCCCTCGCTTAAAAAGGGGTGGAGGTAAGGTTGGTGGGAACAAGGGCAAAGCTAATTCAAAAAGGGAAAAGATGGAGAATTCTTAACAAATAGAATTATGAAGGTACAAAAAAAACGACGAACAGAAAGTGGAATGAAATTATCTGAGCAGCAAAGGTAGGTTTTCTCAGGCTCTAAATAGGAAGTTGCGCCACTCTCGATCCCTAGATACTCAACAGATCCTTCGGGTTCTTACGAGTCCATGCTAGAGTTTGCGAACTGAGCCCTATATACTACTGTATCATTTTCGAAACACTAGTGTGGCGTTGCACTCTCGCTCGCCCTCGGATTCCAGAATTGGCCTGAGCAAACGTAAATCTTCTTCTCACTTGCGAGAGTCTTGATGATATTGGTGCATGGAACGTATTTTCCATCTGTCCGCTGGACATTGAAAGATATTATTATGCCCTGAGTTATGCTATATCCATATGCGTTCTCGGAACTTGTGTAAATCTTGCAAACGGGAACGCCGGTTTGAGGGTGGATGAGTGAAGACATGCTGTCGAACAGTCTGTTGCCTAGGAAGGTGGTATGTCGTGATATCAGTGTCATCGAGGCGAGGCCGTAGATTCTCTCATGCGTATCGAGTGCAGCATTTAAGGCAATGATGCTATGGAACGGGAGTGTGCCATCTTCAAGAGATTCATGGAGAATATTTCTAGGCATAAACCATGGTTTTATTCCATCACTGTAACTGCTGCCACTATGCCACCCAAAAGCATTTCCTGCCCCACTGCAAGATATTGCCAGAAGACTTTCTGGCGATTAGACAACCAAGATATGGGTATCCAAATATTTTGTAAACTGAAAGCGAAATAAAATCGGGTGCTGTTTCGAGGTCCGCATGGACACGGCTGAGTGGATAAGAAGTTATAAGAGCAGCGGCATCCAGGAGAGAGTAAGTGTCGTCATAAGAGGAGTGCTGCGAAATTCTCAATCTTCCAGGCCAGCTTGAAGGTAGCCGGTATCCCCTTATATTTGAATGTCCGCGGTAGGCGAGGGGCCTCAACTTCCGTCCCTTGTTCCGATGAGAAGTCAGGTACGTCTCTGGAGCTAGATACAAGTACATACAAATGAGAGCAATGCTTAGACATTTGGTACTTCTTCACATACGAGAAGCAAAGCCATGCAGGTAGACACATACCTACTCGGCAGCCTGCAGCGATTGGTGGAGTGTCCGGAGTCTAAAACCATAGTACTAGATGTTCAGAGCTAGTTTTCCCTTTCGGCTCCCTCATCAGTCATCACTAAACTTTCGGCCAGATTCAGCAAGCCTTTTTGGTTCACGTGGGAAACGAGGGCGCTAATATGTCCTATACGTTGATACAGGCCTTCAAACTGCGCCCCATCTATCTGACCAGCATGAGATTCTAGGCTGCGCTCCAAGACCCTTGCTATATCTTCACCTTGATAGGACATACACTGATAACATAGATATCGGCATTAGTAAGACATCCAAGGCTGAAGGAATGATGATCTAGACAGTTAAAAAGAAAATACAGCACAAGTTACCTGACCACCCCGCCAAGACCTTGGGTTTGACGAGCCGGTGGCCTCGAGTAGAATTCATACCACTCAATATCTCTCTTAGCGCTGATGTAAAGCGCCCCGACCTCCCAGCTCATCGTAACAAAGCATTTCTGATACTCAAACCGACCTTACACAAGTCGCAGGCAGAAACATACCAAAGCTACCTCAGTAAGTGATAAATCGGGTTTTGGCAATCCAACAGGCGGGCTAACCCGCCACGTGGATCGAGGCCTGGATTCGGGATTACAAGACAGATCAGAAAGATCAGATGATTCGAAGTAGAGGGAGCCTCATTAGATATGTAATTTCTATTCTTCCTCCTCTTCTAGCTTTCCTAGACCAGATGGACAGCTAAGCTTCATCTCTACACAGTGAATCCTATCCTGAATTGTGATCGGCCCCTCCAAGAGAACAAAAGCACAAGAATATCATATCTGTTTACCTCAATCTGTGAGCGAATAATTAGCAGCAGGACGGCAAATAACGCCCCCGACGTCTTTCCCTGCAACAGAGCTGCCACTCGGGCTTAGATCTGGTGGGCGAACGCTCTTCACAATTGAACATACGAAGTTGCTTCCCCCGGAATATTCCACAACCAGTTCGCCTCGTTTGATAAATTGGTAGGATAGGTACCGTTACAAGCCCTGTCGCCTAGTAACAAGCCTCTTTACACTGCATGTTCTGATAGGGCTAGAAAACGAGCGTCGGCCACCAAGTGGTAGATAGCCCTTTGGCGAAGGGTCATATTATTGTCAACGACCGCTCAGGTTGGAGGTTCATCCCTTGATAGACCATGTTAAACAACTTCTGTCTGGAAAACAGACAATGGTACCACCTGATAAGTCGTTTTTAGGTATCCATGATATTTGGGAGTCGGGCGATATTACCATGAGCATGCGACCCCCAGTGGAGTAGATGAGTGAGTATTCCGTTTAACTTACGGACCTGAGCCAACATTTCAATTCTGGGGTTCCGAGGTCTTTTTCCTCACTCACTTCACATCCCAATTCTTCACCAGTAGGGTTTCAAACACCATGACGACGCGTTCATGAACATTCTCCACGAACTTTGCATTCGCCCAGTCAGGTTTGAAGTCAGGCCCAAAGACACAAAATCTGATAGCATCCTCGAGATCCGGCTCTTCGTGTTCTACAGACTCAGTCCAGTCACGCGCTGTCATGTAATCTGTGCCCGTCGTCGCCTTTCCGTCTGCAGAGAGGTGCTGTGATCGAAGAGCTAGTTGCGATTCGATAGTTTGATTGAAGCATAACTCCAGAAGTAGGATACCCAAATTCGAGAGAGCTTCACGGGCTGCGCGGGTGGGCGATGCCTGGTTTGTGGTCAGAGTTCCGGACGTGGTCGGACATGGCTTAAGCCTTTGGGATGGAAAGCTATGCCGTATGTAAGGCCGCTCAGTGAAGACTTCATTTCCTTGTCGGTAAAACAGAATGTTATTCTTCTCCATCTGCTTCGCTACCCAAGGCGAGTTTTGGAGCTGGATCACTGAGGATGCAAGAATGCTGGCAATTGTGAAGCGCTGCTTACGATTTAGCCTCAAATTGCCACGACCTTCGAGTAGCGTGGCAAGGCTGACATAATGTGGGCTTTCATCTGCTATGAAGGCTTCGCTGTGCGTTCTAAGTAGGTATTGATGTTCTTGGTTGTCCATAACATAGCCGAGACACGCCCCGATAGTCTCTGCTACACATAGCTGGGTGCAAAGATCTTTGATCTCAGCATGTAGCTCTTCTATCTGTGGTGGTACTGTACCTGCACATAGGCTTGTACAGCTGGGAGTTTTCCTTGGCTCGAGTGGAATGTTCATTCGAACTGATTTTTTGAGTTTTGGCTTTTTGCCCCATAGTGTCCTAGAACAGCAATACGTTAATGGCGAACAAGTTAAGGGCCTTGCTTCGATCGCTTACTTAGAAGTACCATCACTGACCCCCAAGTCAATGACGTTCACAGTCATGACCCCATTTTCAGATCCTATTGATCCCTCGGGTTTTGAGAACATCTCCCTTATGCCCGAGCTAAACGAGGACGGAGATACTGATCTTGGAGGCGTCACGACGGGAGTTGTGAGTGTCTCAAGTGGAAGAGTTGAGCCATATTCGAATTGATGCCTTAGAGATCTGAAGTCCTCTTGCCCCAGTGCTCTTCTCTTGGTGTTCAACGTCGTTGTGGTCGCTAACGGTGGGGGCAGTGGGGGAGTTAGATTGCTTCCCTCGACCTGGGCCGATCTTTTGAGAGTGATTATGAATTCTCTTCTCTGCTTCAGAGCCGGGTTGACATCAAATGCAACTACGAAGTCCTCATCTATCGCCTCCTTCTGGCCACTCTTCACTCGTGTTTGTAGCCTGAGTCCTGCCACGTGGTCATGGACACAAGCACAATTCCAACTCTTCTTAATGGCAGTATGTAGATTATTTGCTTGGGTCTTGATGGATTGGAATATAGCACTGAGTTTGCTTGTGTCCCTGCGAGTGGTTTTCACCATCATCTGATTGAGCTTTTCTGTCGATTCAAGAAGATCGCTCAGTTTCCGGTTGTGAGTTTCGAGCGAGGTGAGAACTTTGCCACCCTTCTTACTGAAAGATATTCGGATTCGTTTGAGTTGATAATCCCATCGACTTGCACCATCTGCAGCCCATTCCACCTATGTCGACGCCCGGGAATTAGTATAGGGTCTCTCGAAGAAGGTATGCGGGATAGAGGGCTTTGCGAGAGCCAGAACAGCTGCACATTCCCCCAACTTTTCAAACAATCCTAATCTTTGAAAATGCCCTAAGTTTAAAAGTTGTACTGTACGAATTGTTCAAACTAGCCTTGCCCACAAAGCGGCTCTGAACATTCAAGACTTCACTTCTTCTGTCGGCGGCGAGACTTTTAAGGAGCGGGAGTACTAGTAGGGATGATATTATACCTCGCCATTCTTCAAACTCAAAATCCCCTTCAGCTCTCCAACCAATTTGTTCATCATCCCGATTGTGCTGAAGAAAACAGTATAGCTGCTCCCCAGCCTTGCCTGCAGTCGTTCCGCTAATTCAGGTCTGGACCACCCCTCATACTGCGATGATGCCATGTATAGCTCTAAGTCCTCTTGGCTGACTTCGGCAGATATGAGGAGCTGTTGTAACATTTGATCGAAGAGGAGTTTTTCTATCTCGACGCCATTGATGAATTCTAGGAACTCGGTCCGGAAGCGCTTCCATTTCAGCAGAGGCTCGAATCCTTCTTTGTAGTGTTCAGCTGCTGAGATCAGAAGCGGTAATCCACCGAGAACGAACCCGATCACCTCCACGACCCCGGACATCGTGAATACCTTGATCACCCAGTCAGGATTGGTCGTGAGGCTCGAAACTGTGATACAGTAGACGAGGCTCCTCGTACAGTAATGAACTAAAGAGCTGACCGTCAGCTGGAGCCCTTAGCGTTCTCGCGGTGGACAGGAAAAGCGGCATCAAGATTCAAGAACAGGGGAACGGAGCCTACCTTGACTTAGATATTCAAAGTAGTTTGGATAATCTAGAATCTCTTGAATTTTCGGGCAAGCCGGAATTTCCAAGTCGACTTAATTACTCCCCAGCTCTTTTATATACTCAAATAGACTGAGCAATCTAAGCCTCCCTAAATTTCCGAATAAAACTGAGTATTCTAAAGCCGCTTTTTCTGTCCAGCACGAGGCGTTGCACGATAAGAAGCTGCTGGGGTTGGATTGGCGGGGTTACGCTGAGCTTCAGCGCTTCTTGACCATCCTCGCCGTGGACAATATCCTCAAGATATCGAAACCATCCTGATTGTTCAAGTTATCCGGAATATCTCAAGCTACTGAAATATCCAATTGCTTGGAATTGCTCATCTTTGCTCAATTATTGCAGTTGGCCTGAAAACCCGTTTAATTTGAATACTCAGGTGCCACTTTTTCTATCCGGCGAGAACAACCTTCATGAGAGCAGGACTCGACTTCACCGGCGTTCTCTGAGTATGGCAAATGGTTGAGAAACTGGCCCTGAGCAGTCAGATATGACAGGTCCTTTAATAATTAGCCAGCCGGGAGAGGAAGGTCTGTATAATCCGCTGCTTGATTGCTAGAGTTTAGGCTGACCCATCTTCAGCTATCGCAACATGCCCCCAAAGCTCAAATGAGGCTCCCACAATCTCAACTCGATGTCGAGTATGCCTCAAGGGTTATCAAACACTATATGATACTCTATCGTCTGTGAGCCAGGCCCAGGCCGCAGCCATTGGCTTCGAGAAGTCCAGTTCGCTGGTATTTGCTCTGGATGCCTCAGCCCAATTCAAAGCATGGGCTGTGAATATTGCAGCTCTGCAGAAAGAGCATTGGCAGAGCTCATTGGAATTCCGCTTGAAAGAAGCTACCATGGTCAAGAAGAGAATCCTGCAGATCCTGCAAGATCTCAAAGAGAGTCTGGACGAAGCTCATCTGATAGCATCAGGCCAAAAACCAAATGACAAATGGAAGGTTGGGGCGATCAGCGACTCGGAATCAGGAGGAGAAGACGAACTGTTGGGAGGCTGCGATACCGAGGAAACCTCAGAACTGAAACAGCTATTTGCAGCAATCAAGACCTCGAATGTAGGCTTATTGAAGATTTCCGTAGTCATTCGGAATTCTCCTGCCCGCGACGATTACTTGAAGGCGGCTTCACGATACAAATTTTATGACCAATTCGATGTTGGGCATGTGAGAGAGAAGCACAGCGGGGCGAAGAGAAGTTCGGAGTGGCTCATTCAACGTCTTGGTAGAGCGATAACTCGAAGACGACAGTACCTCACGTATAGACAATGCCACCACACCAAGTTAGCCACACACGCGGAAGAGGCATCTGAGGAAGAAGAGCCCATAGACCAAGAGCGACCGGCGAAGACTGTGGCCATGACCAATTTCACTAAAGCAACCACTTACGTCGAGAACAAAACCTTGACTGAAAGACCCGACGATGACGTCCCCGCCTCAGAAGTTGGATCTCAAACTTCATATGAGCCAACAATGGCGCCTGACGAGAGTGACCACCAGCAAAGACTCACGGTCCCAGTTCCTCCTGCCATGGCGTTTGAAGGTGTGGAATTTCAGTATGGAGAGCCGTTCCAATGCCCTTATTGCTGGACCGAGCAGATTGTTAAAAACAAGAATGCTTGGAAGAAACACGTCTTCAGGGATATCAAGCCCTATGTCTGTACCTTCAAGCCCTGCAACATGAGGATGTTTCGGAGTCGTAACGAATGGTTCGCCCATGAGCTTCAAGCCCACCGGCGTGAATGGGTTTGTGCCGTCTGCCTTGATTCGTGCAACAACACGGAAGCCTTTTCGCTTCATATGAAAACAGAACATCAATCGACAGCCACAGGGCCTCAGCTAGAAGCAATGATATTGCAAAGCGAAGAGCCAGTTGACAGAATCTCAGCTTCCGCTTGTCCACTGTGTGACGAATGGGAAACCAACTTGATGCATCCAAAACGAGACCATTCAAGAGCATTTGTAAATGATGGTTTGCCTTTTGCCAACGGATCAATACGGCAATTTAGACGTCACCTTGGAAGACATATGGAGCAACTTGCTCTGTTTGCACTACCGAACAATGGCGGTGAGGGGTTGGATGAGGATACCGATGCTAGCGAAGATGGTGAGGACGAAGAAGCAGTTCAGGGGATTGCCCAAGATGTCAAGGGAGGAGTTGTCGTGGGCACCTGGGCTGACACTGAAGGAAATCAGTATATCGTACGTGCTTTCTTCAAACCGGGGTGGGGGCTTCAATTCGAGGCGACAATAGCCCAAGAATTTGACAGCATTCCTAAAATTGTCTCGATTCCCTACGAGAAAGTTAAGCTTCAGCCCAAGTTAGCTTCTATGAACCGCGCGGAACTCGGAGTGTACTGTATGGCCCACCTGAATGATATGAAGCAGGGAGAATCGGAGGAGGAGCAACAGGTCAACGAGATGAAAGCTAGAGAGGAGGTAAAAGCCCCCATAGCAGCTGAGGTAGTTGACGCCGGGAAGAGTGCTCTTTTCAAGGCCGCTGGCATATCACACACTCCCGGAAATAGTCTTCTACCAACCAAGGAGCAGTGCTCGTCTCTCACAGATGACCAGTGTAGGAAGATCCAAGAACTCTGCGATCCCTCGCATACTCGAACAAACCAGGATTGGGAAGCGAAACATCAGACAGAGCTTATTCGACACTACATGGCGATGATGAGCTTTCCACAGATAGAACAAAGCATGAAACCTGCTCTTGATTGGTCGTAAGTCTATTTACTCACTTGCACCAACAGCCACAAGGTATTTTTGATTGACAATAGAATAGATATAAAACATATATGAACCGGTTTCGAGACTGGTATTTTCCGGTAGATAGACTGGGGAGAGAAGCCGCCATTATTTACCTTTATGCAAAAGTCTCAGGTTCAGGCGACTCAAAACCTCCCGCGATATTGCTACAGGCTATAGTTCAGGATAGCAGTGTTACCCGGCCTGGCGGTGCTCCAGAGCCCCTAGTCCTGGAAATCCCTTCAATTTCCTCGGTAAATCCATTCTACCCTATACCAATACCAGAGGGTAAGCTCAGAAAAGCTTTGCAGCTTTACATAAAGTACAAATTAGAAGAGGGATTAGCTACTACTCAAATTGAGCGACGCTCTGCGACCAAAGGCTTTATTGACGTACCCAGCGCTTCCGGAAGTAGTGGGCACGAAGTAACAGATATATCATCGATCGTTACCTTTGACGGCACTGACGAGGAACCGAACACGCGTCCGCAGGCAGAAACCGTATCTTATTTCGGAAAAGTGGTCAAGCAAAGAGTAAGAATAAGAAAAAAATTGACACCTGTTGCCAGGGCAAAGGCGACCCTGAGGAGATACCTTGGATCCTGTAGCCCTTGCCATTACCGCCGAATTCCATGCGCTTTAGAACATTTCGATATCGAAAGTCTTGAGAAATTACGGCAGGCCCGGGGAGAAATGCAGCCTCAACCTGTTCTATCTCGTCCTCAGAACCTAGAGAACATAGAACAAAGTTTCTTTTACCAACCTGGAGATGTTCCTTCGTTTTTCCCCGATCCTCTGCTGGATCAATTGACCCAGGATACCGATGTCTACCAATCCAACCAAGATACGTCAGTCCTTTTCCAACGTCCATACTCCGACTTTAGCCTACCAAATCAACGATACAACCTGAACCCCTCACTCTCCTCACCGCAGCTAGAGCCTGTCTACGGCAACGAAACGGACCTCCTACAGCAGCCAAATTCCTTCTCATTCGAACCCTGCTCAGAGCGCACTACCCCTACAACAGGCTACTACCAGTACAGCGCCCCCTTTCTAGGAAACTCAGAAGATTACCCAGTAGATGAGCCAATCATAGTCCCAACCTCACTAGAACCCCAACCCGCCAGCTTATCCCAGGAATCCTGGGACATGGCAACCGCCGGGGCAGCCGCTGCATCACAAAGAGGAGACCCGAACGCTATGGATATCATGTATTCACACCCGACGAACAAAACACTGAACAAAGCCCCGGAGTTGGCAGTAAATAACACCGATTTCGGAACTCCCGCAACCAAAGCTCCCGGGACCGAAACGGAAGGCAAAGAAGCGTACTTATGTGGACTCGAGTTTTGAAGGCTATGGAGAAAATTACGTTGATGCCGATGACAAACTAGTGGAGACGGGATATCATTCCGACGAGAGTGAAAAGCCTAGTAAGCCCGAGGCACCATCTAGAGGCCATCGGACTGGCTCGGGAGTCTTAAAAGGGGCGTGAAGCGAGTGGCGGGGTTGCTTGGTAGCCAGACGTGACCAAGACATTGTTGCCATGGAAACAATTTTTCTTTTGAAAACTCCTTGGAGCGATACCTAAGAATTCCGAGCATTGCCATCCGAACATTCTTAAAACCTGAATGCGTCTTGAATATTCACATGGCATTAATTAATAACCTTTTCGTGGAACTCGAAGCGAATCAGAATGTTCAGATTATTCCAAACCAGGTCAATATTCAAGGTAGAAGGAAATTTAGCCACCTGGAGCAGGAAGGCATCCACCAAGCTTTACAAGATTGAAATGAAAAGCAACGACCGTCGTGTATTTCGAACAGCACTCCGACATCATGTTACCCTTTCAAGTTTTCGCTCTTACCCCCACCCTGACCTTTCACCCCTCGTCTCCAAACCATCTGAATTTGCTCTGAGAACGCAGCTTGACGTGTAAATAAATGTAAAGGAAGCATATGCACAGCATGAGCCGCAGGGGACAAGAAGTGTAGCACACCTGATCATTTATGATTATTAGAGACATGCGCTTAGTTTTGGAAAGAAAGGCTTGCATTAGCAAGAACATGTTACATGTATGTAGCATAGTAAAAAAAGTCTTTTGAAGTTCTTACCCCGAGACCCATGAGAGAACGTCATACAGAGACAGAGACACGGATTAAAGAACAACGCATCAATTCATCTCCAATCTCACTATGTGCTGCGCTCCACCCTGCTACCACAGGCTAACCACCAAACTTTCAACCGTCCCTCCCTCGCTCCATTCATAGTGCCTAACCCTAATCTGTGACAAGAATATAATACACCTTCTTTCTCTTCACTCTTCACTCCCCCGCTGTTTTCTCTTCTCTCCTTCGCATCAGGTCCATCATAAGATAGGCACTATTACGACTGCATCTATCTAGTCCAACACTCTCCCCGCAACGGCCGCCGCACTCTTATCTTTCGTCTGCGTCTTCTTCAACTGTCTCCCCATCTGAATCTCACCTAACAACGCAGATGGTCTCTCTCCGCCACCACCGCCCAAAGCCGGCATAAGAGGAGGCGGGGGCGGACCACCCGGAGCGCCAGATCCCGGCATTGGGGGAGGAGGCGGTGGGCCACCCATGGGAGGCATAGGTGGCGGAGGAGGGGCGCCTGAGCTGGGCATTGGGGGAGGAGGCGGTGGCGCTGAGGCGGGAGAGTCGCGAGTTGGGGCAGGGCTGGTGGGTGCAGAGCCTGTATTGTCGAGGGGACGGGGAGGACCCATAGTGCCGAAGAGGATTGATGCAAGTTGGCGGGCGTTGCCAGCACCGGGACCTTCTTCGTCGGAGGAGTCGTCCTCTTTGTCGGAGCCGACGACGGACCATTCGTCTTCTTCGGGGCGGACGCGAGATCTGTTGCCGGTGGCTTGGGTGATGATTGGTTCGGGGGCCTTGGGGATTTCTTGAGATGGGAGACGGTGGAATGGGTTGTTCGAAGTTGCAGACTGAGCTGATGGCAATGCTGAATCACCTTGTGCAACAAGCTTCATGAAGGGATTTCTCGTTTCGGTTGGGGGACTTGTAACAGGAGGGGTAGTATTGATTGCAGCGGACGGAATCGAGGGAACCACGGTAGAGATCGGTGGAGGAGGTGGTGAGACTTCCTTTCTCTCAAGCTCCTGGCTACCTTGAGTTGGTGTCGAGGCTTGAGGCGTGGCTTGTTCTGGACCCTCATCATCAGAAGAATCGTCACTATCATCGATAGCTTCCAATTGACGTTGCAACTCTCTCTCACGAGCTTGAGCGGCTTCAATCTCGGCTCGCTGAGCTGCTAATCGTGCTTCCTTCTCGCGGGATTCCGATTGGGCAGCCTTCTTCCTACGCTTCTCTTCCTCCTTCTTGATCTTACCAGCCTTGACCTGCTCCTCGAGGGCCTTTAGACGAGCAGCTTGAGATTCACGTTCTCTAGCAAGCTCTGCTTCTTGTCTTGCGGCATCGTTCCTGTTTCTGTCAGCATCATTTTATTACGAAGGAATTCCGAAACTCACTCGAGCTCTTTCGTTGCAATCACCTGGGCCTTTTGCTCAACGAGAACCCGCTGTTCTTCCTCAGCTCGGGCACCAGCATCACTCTTGGCTGCTTTTCGAGAGACTGGGGGTGGAGGTGCTTTCTTTCCGGCACTTCTTGGCTCTGGAGCCGCGGGAGCTGGTGAGGGAATGCCTTGCTCTTCGTTTATTCTTGCTTGTCTCTCAGTCTCGCGCTTAGCATCTTCCTCTTCAGCTTGTTGAAGCTTCTTAGCCCGCTCATTCTTCTCACGTTCCAATCTCTGCTGAGTTGTCTCACCGGGTTTCGTAGGTGCCTTAATACCTAGAGCCGCGAGACGCTCGGCCATGCGAGCCTCAGCTTGTTGCTTGATATATGCAGCTCGATCCTCGGGAGTCTTGTATTGCGAGTATGTACCACCAGATGCTGGTGCAGGAGCAGCCTTGGGAGATGCGGTACCCACAGGGGAGCGGGCAGCAGGACTCTCGTATCGAGATGATGTCTCGGAGCGAGGGGCATCTCTAGTGCTACGGCTACGATCCTCAGTTCTAACTTTAGCAGATCTGGCAGATCTTTGCAAGTCAAAGATAAAGTCCTTGACCTCATCCTCAACCCCAAGTCCATCGTCCCATCTGCGCTTCTCATGCTCACTCGTGGAGTCTTCAGCACCATCCTTCAGATTATCCTCCAGACCACGGGAGAAGTCTCTGACACTATCTTCTACATCTTTGACCATTCGCTCGTTGCTCTCCTTTTCATTTCTGACACGGATGTTCTCCTCCTCGAGACGCTTGGGGGCATCTAGATCATCCTTGCTCGCCACAATCTTCCGTCCAGTCAAGGCAGCAGAGCGTTGCTGCATCATCGCCTTGGCTCTGGCCTTGAGTCTATCAGATTCTGTGACAGCGCCACCAGGTCCAGTACCAACGATGGATGAGGCACTACTGGGATGAGCCTTGGCATCCCTGAGACGGAACAACTCAAGTTTAGCATCAGCAATGCTTCGCTCAGTTTTACGAACTTCAGATGCAATTTCGGGAAGCTTGTCTGTCAAGATCTGGAGCTGGCGCTTCAAAATACGACGCTCGGCCCCCGAATCGACATTTCGCAGGGATGCATCTGGATGAGCATCGATGTCTTCTTGGATACGGCGAATACGGCGGTAAAGGTCCTCGGCGTCGCGGCGATCTCTCCGGTCTAGAGCGTCGTCTTCATCAGCTGCATTCTCATCCTTGAAATCGATCGCATCAAGCACAACTTGCTTCTCACGAATCTTCTTCCTCAACTGCTCGAGAGAAAGTTCCTCATTGGAAGTGGTAGACGAAGGCGAGGAAGGACGAGGAGAGTCGTTACCAAGTCTCCGACGGGCGCTCGATTTGTATCCAACGTCGTTATCGTTATTCTTGAAGACAGTGGCGTCCTTTCGGCCTGCTCCGCCTGTGGCACCACTACCCCTGAAGGAATGACTCTTCAGGTAGCTAACACCGGTCTTTTGAGGGAGCAAACTGGCTCCGGAGTCCTTGCGGAAAGCAGACTCTTGGTGAAGCAAAGACTTGACAGCACCAATCGAGTCGGTCAAGTTTCTTGTCGAAGGTGGCACAAGCTCAGGTGGTAGTTGAGCTGGAATCGGGTATCCGTTTAGCTTTCTGTAGATCAGATGCATCGCGACTGCGAACTCGTCCATATTAAGTCGGCCTTTGTTGCCTTGATCGGCAAGAGTCCAGATTCTCTCCATGTCAGGCTTCCCAAGTCCGCTCTGGCTAAAAATCTCAATAGCAACATCCCCACCAATGAAACCTTTTCCAAACCCATCCCATGCTTTGAAAACAGAGTCATATCTAGTCTTCTCATCCTTTGTGATAGCCCAAGGAATTACGGCATTGCCAGAAAGTCCAGTAGTCGTAAATGAGCCCTGTTCGCGTCCTTGCTGGGGCATCATTTGGGACTGCAAGAGATCAATATTAGGCAACCCGCTGGCTGGTGCATTGACCAAGCCCCATTGTCCCGGACGACCTGTGGGCTGGCTGTTAAGAGGGGCAATCATTCCACCCATACCAGTCTGAGCAGGCGAAAGACCCCGGTTCCCACCGAACCCAGTCGGCATTGGTGGCATAGGGGGACGATGGCCATTGTAACTGGTTGTAGATGGATTGGATACGCTTTGGAAACCAGTAGGATTTGGCTGCATCCCTTGTTGATTTTGCCCAAACCCTGGCTGCATTGGCTGCTGGAAGCCGGTTTGCTGCGCTTGGAACCCCCCAGAGAAGTTGTTCTGCTGCCCAGGATAACCCGTCATCTGTGCAGTCAACAGGGCTGAATTAGATTGTGTTGGCTGAGGGTGCTGGATCGCAGGTGGAGAGGCAGCGTTTTGGCGAAGATTGCTGAAGTCTGGGGCATTCGTTCGAGGAGCTGGTTCTGGACCTTCGTCTGCCACACCGAAATTGATAATATCAACCATGCTGGAGACCTCGTTCTTTATACTGTCAGGTAGGACTGAGGGGACGTGTTTTCCAACAAGCTTTAGGTTGCATAGATACATGGCGAGTGCAAATTCGGGGAAATGTAGCTGTCCGGATCTTGTGGTATCTGCAAGAGTCCTGGAGTAATAGTTAGCTGTCCATAATTTGGCTCATCAATCAGTGGCAGAATTTACCAGATTTGCGAGAGAGAATTTCCATCCAGCTTTGATCTGAGAAGCAAGTCCCTCGACTTATCTCCCGAAAGTGTCTGTCCATCTCCAACGGCTGACCTGAACAAAGTTTCAAACTTGGCCTGGTCTGGTGCAGTGATGAACGACAATCTGATGCTTGGAATCTTAGCTCCAGGCTTAGATTTGGATGCCCTGCGTCCTCGAGCTGTAGTTGGAGATGAGGCAGACTTAAAGCTATCAGCCATAGCCGCAAACCCTGTAGGCTGTGGTTGTTGGGCTGGAGGAGGCGGGGGCTGCTGAGCCTGTTGCGCCTGTTGCTGCTGCTGCTGAAGTTGGAACTGTCCCTGGTTCTGGTTCTGGAACTGCTGAGGAATCTGCGGCATTGGGGGAGCTCCAGTTTGGAAGCTTTGTTGTTGCGGAGCTTGAGCATTTCCGAATGGCGATGCTTGACTTGCGAATCTAGTCGGCTGGGCTTGCATCTGCTGGATCTGCATGGGGAAGCCAGTGTAATTTGACTGCAACGGAGCTTGGCCATAGCCGGTGGGTTGCGGGCCCAAGAAGTTCTGCTGCTGCTGTGGTTGCTGCTGCTGTTGAGGTTGAAAAGAGTTGTATTGCTGAGGACCGCCGGGACGACCACTCTGGCCGCCGAGATAGGAGTTGGACCCCGAGAACATGATGTGTATTAAATGAAATGAAATGAAATGCGGATGCGAAAGGCAAGAAAGAAAGATGGTGGTATCAAAGAGGAAAGTTGTGGTTATCAAGGCCAAGAACGAGAATCGAGGGCAAAGTCAAAGAAGTATCGGTTGGTGGTCGTCGTCAGAGTGGCTGAGAGCAGGGGGCACATGTAAGAGGCTGATTCTAGCAATGCGTGCTACAGACGCACCAGTCACCCGCAGTGAGTTAAGTTGGTAGCACTTCGCACATACTTTGTACAGAATCCAATTAACTGTTTACACGTTCCGAGGCAAGCAAGTCATGTTCTAAACCTTTGTCTTTGCGGGCGCATTATATACTAGTTGACTCTGGTTGGAGTCCGCAGCTTGGAACGTCTAAGGTACAACATGAACTCCAATATTACATCGCTTTTCCGCCATTCACTTCCTAGTCACTTGCTCAGCTCCATCTCAGGGTGCCGCCATGAAGCCACAGAGATGCATTCTAAAGCACTTCAACTTCCATTTCCGTTTCCATTAAATCAATCAAGTAATTGATAACATCCACTGTTTTGCCTCCCTCACACGACATCTCGTGTCACATCTCACTGCTCAACTAAGCTGTGCTAGCAACTGTTGCAGCTGCACTCTTAGGGAAGAGAGCCTTGCCGGATACCTTGCTGGCATTGAGTGCTCCAGAGAGAGAAAATTGGGTATCAATACCTTCAATGCGGTGAGTCGAGTTGATGTTCTTGACCATGGTGATTTGATAGCAAGTTGCTGAACCTTGACGGGAGATAATTGTGGAATATGCAAGGAAGAACTCCCAGATCTATTCATGGTTAGCAATTTGCAAGAGGCAGGCAGGAATTTGGATACACTGACTCTGTACCATCTATTGCCATATTTGGACAAAACTTTTTCCTTGTTGGCGAGCCAGTTTCTGTACCATCTCCACAATGTTGCAGAGTAGTGGACACCAATAGTATCAACTGACTTGATCTCGAACCCAGCTCCCTCCATGGCGCTGATGTAGTTGTTGAGAGGAGTCGAAGCATCGGCACCAGGGAAGATATACTTGTTCATGAATAAACCCCAGACGAGATCCTCATATTGCCAAGTCTTTCTCAAACCAGCAACCTGGAAAAAGCAAACCCCGTCATCCTCCATCATGTCATTGCATTGCTTTAAGAAGCTTTGGAGATGTCTGATACCAACGTGCTCGGCCATCTCAAGACAGGTGATCTTGTTGTACTTGCCTTCAGGCACGGGGATATCACGGTAATCCATGCAGAGAATGTTGCTTTGCTCCTCGGTGATACCAGCCTTTCGGAGCCCGTTGTTACCCCAAGCAGTTTGGTTGCGACCAAGAGTGATACCAGTAGCTTTAGCACCGTAGTTGACGCTGGCAAATTTGGCAAGAGTCCCCCATCCACAGCCGATGTCCAACATGCGCTCGCCCGCCTTAAGACCAATCTTCTCGCAGACAATAGCAAGCTTGTTGTCTTGGAGTTGCTCGAGACTCTCCTCTTTGGTTATATCAGAAATGACACCGGAAGTATAGATCATACGTGGGCCAAGGAACCATCCGTAGAAGTCATCACCTCGGTCGTAGTGGTCGCGGACTTGCTCCTCATCTGCAAGAAAGAATTAGAAGGGTTGAAAGACTGGAAATGTTGGGATGTACCTTGAGATCTAGTGTGCATAATGACTTCAGGGGCGAACTGGAAGAAAACAAACTTGAACAAGCTCAAGGTAAATCTGAAGCTGGCCCAGTCATGTCTGTATTCCATAACCTCAAGACAGTCACCATTGAAGTCGACCTCCCCATCGAAGTACATGTTGTGGAAGGTCTCCATAGGGATCTTGTTGGCGCCTCGGTACTTGATCTTGTCGGCCTCGTTCTTGAAGGTAAGATAGTGCTCGACGGGGCGACCAGGAAGCTTGGCTTTGTCATTTTTGCGAGGACTAAAGGAAGAAGCGAGGTACCAGAAACTGATGAGGATAGGGATGGAGGTGAAGATTCCAAAGAAGATGCTGGTCTTCAATCCCCCTCCGACTTTCCAAGAGAAATATGTTGGGACGAAGGCGATTAGGGAGAAGAGGACGAGGTTGGAGAAGCTCTCTGAGCCTGGGCCATCTGCGGGAAGGGGGGCATTCTTAATGGCTGGGTACTGGAGTTATCCATTAGCTGAAGCTCAATTGAAGTTGGCAGATCCATGATCTGGATAGCTAAAGGACTGAAACGGGAGGGGGCTTACAGAAGTGGTCTTCACACCGCATTCCTCGAATTTCTCGAATGTTGGAGTGGGCGCTTTGGGAGTTTCAATAAACTCGAACTCACTCTCGGAGCCATTGACGCTCTGAGTTTTGGAAGACATGACTGCCTTTCTTGTCAATTGAATTGTCGAGATATAATCTTGACAATCCAGTGTTTGTGGGAGAAGGAAGAGACAAAACTGTTGAAGAATGTCGAGTCGTTTTGTGACACCCCGGTCTGCAGCCGGCAGGCTTGAGCTCTGTCTTGCCTGAGGCCGAAATACGCGAGACGACATGAAGACCTTAACAGAAGCCATAGACGTCTCCTTTATTTTACCAAAGAACAAAAAACAATAGTAAATGAAAATAGAGAATGACACCAAAATCGAGTCGAATCGGAAGTGTCAAATTCAGAATGCCACATCTGATAGTATGTTAAGAAAACAAAAGCTCAAGACATCGACACAAACACGCTAGCGGCATGTATATATACAGCCATGGCAAACGGCATAGGAGTTTCGATAAAGCGGTAGAGATGTGGTCCTGAACCAGACATCAACTTCTGTTACCCAATCCTATTCGTCAATGGCCCCTTTTCTTGCTGCCTTGCACATTCGAATGCTAAGGGGGATTGGATGTAAGTAACGACGAGTCTTGCATAGAAGTTCCACGCGAGAATCTTTTAATATCTTGAAATATGACCTGACCTGAATGTAGAAAAGGGCTCGAGTCTTTAAGCGAATGCGACGTATTAAAGGCAGCGAGTAAGTATTGCTGCCAATGACCTGCGAGTATCCGTCCCGAGTCGTTGAAATATGTATCGCCAATCTGAATATTCAAGTTCAGCTGGATGTTTCGAACATCCAAAATCCGAACATCCAAGCCAGTCTCGAATATCCGTGACAAACTAGAAACCCAAACTAGCCTCGACAATCCAGGCTAATTTGCATCAATCCATCGATTTACCGACGTTGACTTGATGTGTTGAGGCAGATTTGGCAATCTAAGTCATTTGGGCCTTCCAAGCACGGAGACACCGGTGATGATCTTGCTTGGGGGTCTTCCTGCGCTGTCAGCTACCACAATAAGTAGATTCCATTGTCCACCAATCCAGAGAAACTAGGTAATCTCCATTACCACTGTCTGTTGAGCAGTCTTGAGTGTTTGTTCCTGCTTATGGTTTCCCCCAGACTCTTGTAGATGCAGCCACTTGGTTCTTCTCACATAAGAGAGGCACACCCGCCTAAACAGCACCAAACCCCCGTTTCGAATCCTGCTCCTCACTTTTTAAAACTTCACCGCCTTCTTCCAGGAATTCTTCTCGCTGATAAAATATGAAAGATTTAATAGAGAGGCGCTCATCCTCTGGAGTATTAGTTGTCATAATGACTTGTCAAGTTATCAGTGTATCGATCTCCCTGCCAGGCTTAGGTGTCCTGGAAAGTGGGATGCGAGATGTGTTCAATTTTTGATTTTACTAGTTGATGGGAATCTCGAGTGAGACGTGGCATTTCGTTGGAAATCATAAGACTTGGAACAGAAACGATTCCAACGTCCTCGGAACCAGCCCCAATAATCGAGGGGCCTAAATATTGATTTAGAAGGCCAAAAATGTCTCATATCCACTCATTGAAGTCAAAACGATTTCGTAACTCCATTAACTCGAGAAAGTGCAACCATGGCTAGTTCCAGACCGGCATTATGGTCTCCTTTGAAATTTAACGGCTGCCAAGTATTTAGCAGCCCCATCGTTGGTCCTTCTCGAAGTTCTTCCTATCAAGCTCATTTGCAAGTTGAGAGTAGTGTTCAAAGGCCAAAGTTACATACCCATATTTTCAGTCGCATGTCATTCCACTTCAATCGACCCCAAAGTCTTGTTCCTATTTTGTTCTTATGGCTACAAATATGTTGTAGGCGGGTTTCCAGCTTTTGCCCCCACGCTTTATATTAAGACCAAAGTATATGCACCATAAGTATATGATTAAAATATCTTAAAATTATTACTCAAGTGTAGGAAAAGTGTACCCTGGGTTTGAATTGTTGAGATATCAAGTCGTGCTTGAGGAGGGCGCGGAAGACTGCGTTTGCAGAACCCATGTTAAGCAAACGGAGATAAATAAAACTAACCACCTGATTTCGAGTTCTTCTTTACTTCATCCACAAACTTTCTCGAAGCTTTCTCAGACACGCATAGTTGTACAAACTCGGATCCCGAAGCTTTGGTACCGGGATTTTGGGGACGGATCCAAACCACTGGAACCTCGACCCATAGAGAAACAGCGTATTAGCGGTAAACATTCACTGTATTTCTAACGGCCACTTAATCAAACAACTGTTCAACCTTACTAATCACCAAATTTGAGCCATTATAGTCCTATTCGTTCTATCTTATCTGCAACATTAACATCAGTCGGCAACACCAGTCGATACTTGCTTCTTGGTTAAGCACACCCAAACTTTGACACTCTATTCCCTTACAGTGATGACCTCAATGGAAATAGAAACCTCTATCTTCAACTCCCCGGTGGAGCAGGTCAGAGCCAAGGCATCAAGATCTTGGAGAATGCCCAAGACTGCCGTCAGCTCGTGTACGAACCACTCAGATGTCGAGAGGCGTCGTACTCTGGATACAAGACCAACAGATTCAGAAAGCGCCTATCCCACTGCCGTGGATGTTCCTCTTGATGGCGGCTTGAAAGGCTGGATTGGCGCTCTAGGTGGCTTCTTTGCACTGTTTGCCACGTTTGGATTGGTCAACTCGTAAGTATTCGAGCTTTCACTCCTAAGTCCTAGGTTGAGAAATGCGATTCTGGATCGAGACTTTTCACTCTCCCCTCACTTACCGGTTATCGCCCGCCCCTAATTGACAGGTTCACGCTAACGAGATACAATAATAGAATGGGCCTGTTCCAGCTCTATTACGAAGGTCAATTCCTCAAACAACACAGCCCATCAACCATATCCTGGATCTCAACTACCCAACTCTTCCTAATGTACGTGACTTCAGCTCAACTGTCCCACCACATCCTCCACTAACATATTCCCCACTCCAGATGGTCCGGTACTTCCTTCTTCGGACGTATAATTGACACATACGGTACTCACCACGTCGCCCTCTTCTGCACAGCCGGGTGTACTTTTTGTATTACAATGCTGAGTCTCAGCACCCAATACTACCAAATCCTCATCACCCAAGGCTTTGGCTTCGGCATCTTCGCCTCTGGCCTTGCATCATGTGGCTTTGTTTCTGCTGGCCAGTGGTTTCAGAAACGCAAAGCATTGGCTTTTGGGCTAGTCATTTCTGGTGGTGCTGCCGGTACACTCCCATCCCCTTTCCAATCTCGCTTAATTGATGCTGATCGTGAACGTAGGGGGTATCATCCATCCCCTATACCTCCGATCCATAATACCAATCATCGGATTCGCGAACTCGATCCGAATAAATGCTCTTATCGTTGCGATGACAGGCACGATGGCATGCCTACTGATGAGCACTCGGCTACCGCGAAAGCAGTGGGATAGCGAATCTCGATTCCTTGATTTTTCTCTGTTCAAGCAGCCAGTCTTCAGCATTTATTCTATTGGCACGTTTTTCGTCATGTAAGTCAAGCTCCCTCTGACCGATTTTTTATTACTTACAGCGATTCAGCTGGGGCTTATTCTCGACATGGAACTACCTTCCCACCATGAGCATTGGCAAAGGCTTCACAGCTGATCAGGCCATCAACACCATCATAGTCATGAAGTTTGTCTCCTTTTTCCTTTACCTCCTACCACATTCTCACTTTCAGTCCTACTCACAAACCCCCAGCTCCGCTTCAACACTCGGGCGCATCCTTCCCGCCTTCCTTACCAAAAACCACTCCCCGTTCACTACAGTGTCCATCCTTTCCCTCCTCAACGCCATTCTCCTCCTCGCCTTCTGGCTCCCCCTCTCGCTCATCGCCACGACCCAAATGCAAATCTACGCTCTGGCTATTATGGCCGGCTTCGTAACTGGAGGTTTTATCGCTTTGATGCTCGCCTGTGTAGCGGAATTGGGGGATGTGAAGACGCTTGGGGTAAGATTGGGAGTCTTTCAGGGGATTGTTGGTATCGCGTGAGTTCTTGCCTCTTTGATTGTGTGGTTGGAGACTTGAATTTGGTAAAAGCATTTGGAAAGGAAAGTGCTAATGTGAAATTAGGGGATTGACGTCTTTGCCAATTCAAGGGGCGCTGATACCACTTGGTAGGGGATCGTTTCTTTATCTTATCATATTCTCTGGTACTTGTGTTACTGTTGGCACTGGATTCATTTTCTGGGCCAGGTGTTTGCATGTTGGATGTAATTGGTATTGGTGGGGGAGGAACTCTAGGGCCGGGAAACGGGACCTCGACTGGCAGCAGGAGAGTGCGACAGCCGCGGGAGATCTTGGAATTCGAAAGCAGCTCACAGAAAGGGGACTGATGATAGCGGGGCTCTGCTGGAAGTAAATGGAGGAGAACCACTGTGGAAATCCTGTGAGAATTTGGACTTGGGGCAAAGGACACTTGATTCCCACTATCCTCAATCCCGACCCCTCCTTCATACTCCGATGCTCGGACCAGGAGTCAAACGTGGGCATAGAAATCTCAAAGCTGGATGAACTCGCGTCGGAACTTATATTCAACTTCTAAGTTGGGATAGAAAAAGAAAAATTGAAGGGATAGGTCGCATCAAGCGGAAATCAAAGCCGACTGAGACATTGGAGCAGGCATCTTGGGATATCATACAAATATTTACAACTGAGCAGTCTATTGGCGGTGTTTCTAGAAATAAAAAGGATATTATTCGTCTTGGCACTTGCGTCCATGTAACTCCATTCCTTCATTTCTCAGGCTCAACTTCAATCTGCGATCTGGTTTCTCAGTCAGGAGCATATGATTTCCCCCCTCGTCAACCGTAGAATCTTGTAATTCAAAAAATTCTTGTCTCTGTGGCATTCAATACTGTACAGTGGACTTTGTCTCCCTCGATATCTCAAGAAATCTCGATGGCTACTCTCATCCCTAGGCTGTTCACTAGTGCTTCTCTCCTCATTTAGGAAGTAAGAGCGTGTCACTGAATGTGCTTTGCGAGGTTATATGTGAATGGAAAGCAAGAAGAACAGGAGGAGGCGGAAACAAAGGCATATACAAACCAGTCGCCTCTGCTCTCCGAACTACATCCATTTCGCGGCAGCTGTCACGTCCACCGAGTCAATTAGGTCTTAATTCTGAATTGACATGAGGAAATTCCATTCATTAATATTCCACTTACTAGTTGAGCTGCTCCCTTCCATGCTCTTTTTCCTCCTTACCAGATCCCGTTGCCAGGCGGGCCTTCACAGAGCAAATGAAAAGAGAGCTGGTCAATTTATGGAAAACTGCGAGCTTGCACATGACCTAGGTACTACTATGCAAAAAACTAGATTCAAGAGCAGAATAATTAAGAATTTAAAATAGTGACGGAGATCCCAGTGAAGGCCTAAAGACTTTGTGAATGAAATCCGGGCGTCGTTAGCAGTAAATTTGGAGGCCTAACCTTCTCTGAAATATACCACAAATGAATAATCAGCTTTGGCTTACTATTTATGTTTCCCGTGATATTTAGAGTAGACTTGGAGTGTTAAAAGTGGATGAAGAATTGACTTGACTAACAAAATTTAAATTAGGGCGGGAAGCAGGTATTTGATGAGCAACGGTGCAAGATTTTACTGTTATTTCAAGCTGCATTATTATATAGTAACTTTATCCCCTTTAATAAACTTCGAGCCACGTCTAACTAGTCATCCCGCGTCCAATAGCCACCCCAATATCTGGATTACGGTGCCTGCCCTCCTGTAGTATACTTATACGTTCCGTATCTACAGGATCGATAATGGAAAGCCTAGGTTTTGCATCTGCCTTACGAGTTTTCTGTTACTTGCTCCTCTTAGCGGAGGGTTTGCCACGATACCATCCTCTTGCTTCTCCAGTTTTGATACCAGAATTGGTGACGGTACACTCGACCTCTGCTCGCTTATTCTCCTGATATTGCCCAACTACTATCCCTCTTGAAGGCTTTTTTTCTCATATTGTATCGCAAGACCGAGTCTAGAAATTTAACTGTTCTCCTTGGGAAAGATAATTTATCTAGAGCAATTTCTGGTGGCCGTTCTTTATCTGTGCTGGATCTAGGGCGAATTTCGTCGGTTAATAACTTAATAGTCGATTAGAGAATCAAGTGGTTGGTGATGCAGTGGTAGGCAAGTGCTCTTTGGGACGGATTTGCTGCCGGCAAAGAATAAATCATCGAAGATGCGAAAGCACAATTGCATAATACCAAAGTGTCGATTTGGAAGTGCCGTTCTAGGTCATCAAAAGCGATGCTCGATGACGGATTTTGGACCTAGTTCAGAGCATCCTTACGTCTTCTTGAGATAATGATAGTCCGTTCTACCAAGGGTTTGAGTTGATGGCGCCGCCCAGGCATGAGCTTCATGGCATCTAGATCTGAAGTAGTAAAGGGGTAATTGTACTAGTAAGACCTTGGAAAAAGATAGAGATTATAGATTTGAAACTATAGCGCTGTTAACGTTCGGCGCTGCCTAGTCAAAGATTTCTAGTTTGCGACTGTTAATACTCACTTCTGGGCCACTGGTATGAGTGAATGGTGGTGCTACAGAGCGATTTTATGGTAATAATTGCAAACTCGTCCTCGCATCCAAGTCGTTTAATCATAACTAATTTTCCAAAGTCTGGATTTCGCCTCCTTATGCACATTTAAGTTTATCCATCCCCAATAAAGTAGGTAGTCCCATAATTCAAACAATTTGAAATTTCCACAAGGAACGCCCTTGTGAATAATAAAGGGTGCTGGAAGTCAAGCTGGAAAAATAGATATGACGTGCAGGGAATAGAGCTGTGAACACCTAAAGCAGCACAATATGATTATGTTGGTACCAACCTAGGCAATCGGGTTTTATTATTTTAGTCAAACGAGATGTATCAAGTAACTGCACGCATATAGCATGAGAGTGCTGCCCGAAACTCCAAGTCCTTCAATTAAGCCCGTTGCACCCAAATCCCTGAGTCCCCATAAATGTACCCACGCCTTCCCACGCATCCAGTACCCCGTCATTATCCATGACTTAAATTCCTCTTAACTATACAGCCATTATGAAAATCGCCGCAACTTGTATGTGGACAGCTTTTACACGGCTGGTCGTTCGTGTATTCGGTCGCGCAAGGATTGTATGTGCTACACTAAGATTGATCAGTATCCTACCGCAATGCAAGAAGTCAATTATTTCTTACCCTGCAACAAATCCAGTTCCATGGTAAATCGCGGGCGCTTAGCTTTGGCTTCACCTGCTGTCCTTCCTGTTTTTGCTGCTCTCGCTGGATACGTTTCGAAGGCATCTTTGGAGTCGGGGATCGTGATTATCCTTTTGCGAGTAAAATAGAGAAGATGTAGGAAACGGTTGGAATTTTAATAAAATGAGACAAAGAATTGATGTGCTTGGTATCTTTAATAAAGAATCCATGAGCGGTGACTTTGGTACTTTTAATGTTGTTGATTTCTTTGTAAGTGATTCGGAGATCACGGGCAATGGGGCTGTGCACTTGAGATGATTCACAACGGCTCATATTCCATTATGATAGCTAAAAAAGAGTCCCAAAGCATAATCCAAGGCAAGAAGGTTCAAAGAAGATCGCTATTGGTCTAGGCCTGCAGTAAGTAATTCATGATTTCTTTGGTTTCTTTGTCGTCTTCGGATTCGTCTTGAACCAATCCTGCATCATTTCGCTCCTAGATGGATACTCATTGCTCTTCTTATCATCTACCTTCCCAAAAGCTTCTCTCCCGAGTCTCCCACTCTCCCAGTTGCGATCGCCCTGTGCGTTTTGTAATTCCTAAGATATTGACCGGCTGACCCAATGTCAGGGCATGCAACAAAGAGATAAATTGACTACAAGGGAGCAAAAACTTTGGAGCACGAAGCTTTCTTTAAGTACACAAAAAAGTGCTAAAGCCTCGCTCGCAGATTCAACATCCCACTTGCAGAATTAAAAATCTGCGGTTTACCTTATTTCCAGCTTTTCCGCCTTCTCCTCACACCTAGTTATGTTCCGTCCCAATCCTAAGCGTAAAATAACGAAAGATCGCAAATCTTGAGTTTGAATGGCTTGCGGTCTGGATCTATATTGTTGTTGCTTCCCATATTGAGGTTTGTTAGTGAAAGTCTTGGACTGATACTTAATGGTGTTTCTCCAAAAATAGAGTTTGAGAGATGGAGGAATATACTTCGAAAATTGTTAAGGAAGCAAGTAATCTGTCAGTGGAAGAAGGTGTATCTCAGCTAGCTTGCTTGAGCAGGACTTTTACATACGACTTCCACACCTTTTCTCACTGGGCTGCTACCGTGATTTGTAGCTTCATAAGTCACTCCAACAGAGTTTCATATTGAGACCATGTCACGTACAGCTCGTGAAGTCATTTGGGCTATGACGGAATATGAAAAAATAGAATTATAGAACCATAGCCACCTCTGGGTCAAAGTGTGCTAGAATTCCACATGTAAATATTTTGTTTGCGTGAAGTTCTGATACGAAGAGGCCACCCATTATTTCACGGGGCTCATGGACTTTTGCTAGCATAATGTTGCCCTATCTCCACCCTAGAAGGAAAACGATCACTCTGAACGCAAGCACTCCAAGCGCCTTCCCCCTTTCCCTGATTCAAAAACTCGCTACTCTTCTCATTCCCTGATGCGACTTTTAGGCAAAATGCTTCTCCTTTCTCTAAATCGCGATCTGCCGGTGCTTTCTTGTTTTTCTAGAAGCTGCTGGTTAGCTGTTGGCCGTAAAAAAAAAGGACCATGGGATGTGGAAGCTCATACGATGATTTTGCTTAAAAGCATGCTACCAAGACTTCGCTTCCGGTCCAGCTCTGTCTTGCTATTTTGCATTTTGTCTTTCGCTGTTAGGACTCTTTGACTAGTAGTAGATGATGGGTTTGGATGTTGAAGGCTGTAGCGGAATGAAACTTAGAATTTTATGTTCAGGGCGTGGATTGTGGGGGTATTTATGCTGTAGGTGGTACCGAACTCCGATATTATAGGGAAAATAATATAATGTACAAAACCCCTCGTTGCAATAACAAGGGCTAGAGATTCCGTTAGAAGACTCTGAGCCTCTCAAAATGATTATTCACAAGATATGAGCAAACGAAGCGGTGGAATTTTGGATTCATTTGCCTGCCTTTATCTGATTTACTAATGACTCCCTTTAATAGTTCTGGAGAGGTAGGATATGAAGCCTATATTACCCCTTACGCCCAGAAGAATTATTCACAGTCTTATTTTATAGACCCATTACTCTTTCTCATTAAACAGATTTCAAAACCGCAGTCCAATCAGGGGTCAACAATATAGCTGGAAAGCTCCGTCTTTGTTGCATTGGCTTGTTTCTTTTGTAGTGGAGGCTTTTCTAGCTAGGGTAAAGGGTGGAAATACTCACAGAAGCACTGCTGTAGAACATGTTGATATTGGTTGCTAATTGTGTTGCTGCTAGAGAGCCGGACGCCACGGTACAAGAACAGGCGACGGAAAGAACAAGCGGGGGTAGATAGTGACGATATATGGCGGTGGAGTGACCCAGCTTCTGCATTCCAGGGCTTCAGCTTTCTCTTCTGGGTCTTCTCTGGGAGTAAGGACTGGAGCAGGAGTTATAACTGCTGTGTCGGAGGTTGAGTATATGGCCTAGATTTTAAAAATAAACAAATGTGGTGAGAAATAAGAGATATGGGAAAATAAGATCTGACAGGTAGCAAGTCGGGGCAGTCTCTATCATGGGGGTGGCTTGCTGGCCCAAGTATACAAGGGATGCCACAATTAATTTGTTAATACGAGATAGGCACGTGAATATAAAAAATAAAATAATAATGAAGAGCGGGAAAAGGCGGCTCCTAGCGCGCGAAATGGGTCAACGAAAGGCTGAACTCATTGCCCTCTCTAATCTTCGAAAGCATTGCGCGTATTTATGCTATTAGGATGCGCATTCTATTGCCAAACATAAAGGCTATCTCAATCTTTATGCATATTGTATCCTACGCGTAAACCCAAATCACCGCAATCTTGTCATTAGCTCCTTTCCTCCCTTTTGTGCTCCTCTAAAAGAGTCATCATCCTGTCCAACAGTTCCTCGTACTTTTCCATACGCCGTTCATAATTCTCCAACTTCTGACGCAGCAAATGATTATCTTCCTCCACCAGTCGATGCAACCTCCGCGCTTCTGCAAGCTCCCTTTCGAGCCTATCTAAGCCTGTTTCATCTTCGCTTTTGCGCTTGCGCTTCTTAGATTGTACTGGAGCCTCTATCATGTCAGCCGTGGCCGTTGGATTGCCAATGCTCGATACAGCTGCCGGCTTTGCACGTAGTCTTTGCACCGAAGTTCGCTTATGCGGTCCTCGAAGATGTTGGTCTAAGTTATCTTTACGCTTAAAGCCTGAGCTTAGTTGAGAATGGATGTAGTCGTAATAGGTGCAGAAGTATTTCTCGGTTTGGCCGTGCTTGGAGCACCGAGAAGGTCCGACATGGCCATCTGTAGGCGGTCCATGAACTAGAGATGTGAGTGTGGTGCTTGTAGCTAGACACGAACTGAAGCTAGGAGTGGCAGCGATCCCACTAGTGCTTCCATGGTTTATAACAGTTAGGCTGCAGTGTCTGTAGGGTTTACTGCCGATGAAGTTGGTATAGAGTCTAGGAATATCGCTATGTCAGAAGTGGTAGCAGGTCCAGGTACGCATAGCTGTAATTGCTGTTCGAGATTTTGGACGTCGAAATGAGGTGCATTCCAAACAGACATATTGTCGCCAACATCATCGAAATAAGAATCCAAGTCTAGAAGAAAATTAGGTGTTTGATTGAAAAGAAAGGAAAGGGGCACATTCACCTTGAGATGCATCGGTGTGACCAATATCCTCGAACAGCCCGGTCGTACTGCTAGCTGTTGGAAGCTCGCCTTGGTCTCCCCAGTAATAATCGAACTCTTCATAGAACATCCAGCAAACGCCCCATAGGACCACCAGAACGGGCCAGATTGTCCAAGGCATTGTTGTGCATGGGGGTCGAAGTCTGTTGGGGAACTCCGAGAATGACAAATAGAGGAGAAGGAGATACAGAACTTTCTCCCACAATGCCAGAATCTTCTCTAATTTGAGGCAAAAGTGTTGTAATTGAAGAAGGAATGAGTGGAAGTTTTGCCAGAGATCCATCAAGCTATCCATACCCAGATTTCTCTCAGCGAGCATCTCACATACTCCAATCCATCCAAGGTTGAGATAACGCTGGACATCAGATCTTGACTTCTGCACTTCTTTTTGCAAATCCTTGAGCTCCAATGTAAATTTCTTGGCAAATAGAAATTTGCTTAACTGCCAAAGTTGACTTAAACTGAGATCGGCTGTCGAGTACGCGGTTAGAAACAGCATCTAAGAGCATTATAGAGCTTACCAAAAGTGAATATGCCTGAGAGGTCTCTGAGTACGTCGCCGCGCCAACCAGGCGACTCCATCTTGAAGTGATGTTACTTCGCAAGGCAATCTGGGAAATGAGGGGGTAAGATAGATGTTCCCAACTTTCTTTTGTGTGGTGGCCAGGTTTTTGGTTTATACCCTCCTGTGAAACAGCCATCGCCTTACGGCGATGGCGTTACCTCGATGGTGCCAGGGAGCGTCGGGCGGTTGAGGCGATGGGTACGGGGGTACTGTAAGGTGCATGCCAAGAGGTGCTGCAAGGACGGTGCACCGAAATTGTGTCCATGGAGGCGGGGCTGGATGATGAGGCGGGCGTGCGACTACCACCAAGCGCTTGGCGATGGTATTAGGACAGAGAACGGTTACTAGTCAACACCAAACTATGTAATTTCACCACACTGATTTCTTATCAAATATCAAACTTAAAGTGGGCAGCAAACTTATACTAGTAGTACAGACTGGCGCTTAGCAATATCCCTATGATTTTCCAGCGGCATTGCTGCAACAAAAGTCACTAGCAAGAGCGCTAGCAAGTTTGAAGAGAAACATAATTTCAACTAAGCTACGACAACTTTTGGTAGCTTTTAAGGGTGAATTTCGGACTTTGTTACACCAGAAGAATACTGGAGTCTGATATGAAGATTAGGTTTATATACAGTAAAAGAAATACAAGACCCGGTGTAAATTCAACAGACACTCTAGACTGCGTTATAATATATAATGTATGGGAATTGCCAAGATATTACATTATGACATAATGTGATGTATATAAATTTGTAAAACATTACATTGCATCAAAAATCATAAATGAGTGCCTCCTAGCAAAATATCACATTATAATGCACTATAACGCAGCCTAAGATACTTACTCGTGTGAATTGGAGCAAGGATCACTTGTTACTCCATAAATTTACCCGTTACATCGTTTATAGCTTTAAAGTAAAGTATCGCCAAATAGGGTATTAACATGAATGCCAGCAGCGATCAATGATATATTAAAGATCCATCACGCAAATGAAAGGTCTCTCAACCTAGGGTTGCTATTGTAGAGAATACAGTGACTTTTTACACGAAAGAATCAAAAGCCTACGGTATTTATATTAATCTAATGAAACCCTTTCAGCTAAACACTACGACACTTGCCCTCCTTCAATTGGATTATCGGAGTAATAAATTTAAGGAAAGCAAAGGAGAATAGAGTATAAATTTTGCGCCAGGAAATTTAACAAAATCTTTGAGTTTTATATTGAAAAGATGATAATATTGGGAGAGATATGAATTCTAATAATTACGGCAAAGAAGTCGCGGAAGCATTTGCTAGCAAAAGTAAGTGAAGATTTTGAATCAAAATATCATTCTGGAAAATATTGTAAAGAAATGGTCAAAATAAGTAAGTGAGGTAATTGCAAGTCTTTAAAGTCTTTAAAGTCGAAGCAGAAACCAAGCTATTAGGCTAAAAGAACAAATTATGTTGATACTGCATGATAACACTGCAACACTAATGCTAAAGAATTGTCAGTCCCGTCGAGGTGGACAGACGATGCTGGATCAAGAAGCGGAAAGCGCACTCAGCTTAGATATTCAGAATAATCCTGGTAAATCTGTTACTTCTGAGCTTTGAAGTAGACCAGAGTATTGAGACCAGGTTGACTACTCAGGCTCTTCAGATTACTCAACCAGACTGGATAAAATATAAGGACTTGAATATTCAATTGATGTTGAATAATTTAATCACGCTGTTTCTGTCCACAGCGAGTCAGATCTCATCCAAAACCTTGGCTCTCAAATCCCCAAAAAGCAACCACCAGCACCAGCCCTCACTTACCAACCGAAGATCAAGCTCGCTCTGAAACCCCAGCATCACATCTTGGCCTCCAAAAATGGTGACACCATACCGCCTGCCAGCCCAAGAAACCTCTTTACGAAGTTACAGTAGTGACAGGGCTCGCACACTCAGCCGCTGCTATTGGAAGAAATGGGCGGCAGAGCTCGATAGGCGGCAGGGCCCGACCCATTCTGCTACATTTTCAGTTACGCTTCAATTTGCGCCGCCCCTTTCTGTACTGTAGCGGCGCAGCAGGTCGTGAAAATGTTTTGTGGTCAGAGCAGCTGTAGAAATCAGAGGACTTCCCGGATTTCAGGCATTTTTCCTCCTTTTCGATTCTTGCGATGCTTTTTTGCTTCTGTGAAACATTGCTCTGAGTTCTGGTGAACAGGATTCACTTGAATGTGATATCGCATTTCGTTCTGTGTTTGCTCTCATCGTCGACAAGATGCGCTTTCTGATAACAATCATTTCTCTTTTGGCACCGCTCGCTGTTGCTTTAGGCGGTGCCTCTTTCCTCTATCCTCTCCCCTCAGGAGCATACTCAGACAGCTCGTTGAATCCAGTCTTCACCGTCGGATCGGATGTGAATGTACAATGGACCCTCAAGAATGAGAGTGTACGGTTCTCCGTCTGCATGTACCAAGCCAATGGAGCTACAAACCTGGAGAATCTTAATCGTAGGTCCCAGCTCATTTCCTTGTTGAGTTTGATACTGACCCCACATTTGTAGAGAATATTATCAACACGACATCCTTCATGTGGACGGTGGGGACATTGAAAGATTTGACTGTTTCAACCGAGTTCTTCATGGCGATCTTTTTTGAGGGGGATTTTACCCCAGAGGGACAGAGCGCAGCCTTCAACATAACCGCTAAGAAAGTGACGACCAGCTCCTCATCAACTGTCAGCTCGACCACTACATCAAGTAGTTCGACTTTAATAACGATGGGCTCATCGTCCTCTTCAACTGCATCCCCAACTGGCCCTACTGCCAATTCCTCCGGATCAACAAATCTGCCAGTAAGCGCGTCGAACAATGGTGGGCTATCGACAGGAGCTAAGGTTGGGCTTGGGGTTGGAATCCCAATTGCGGTTTTTCTGGGGGTGATTACTGGCTGGCTGCTCTTCAAAAAACCGTGGAACAAGAATGGGTTGAAACCGGTATACTCGCAACCTGGTGATCAGGACCTTCAACAAACACAGCAGCAATATGTGCCTCAATATACGCCTGAGATGTCACATCCTTCGGAAGCTGGTGTATATTTTGCTCCATCGATGGTGGCCCCATCAGAGCTGCCATCAAAAACCGGTCGCCAAGTGTATGAAATAGGGGATACGCGGGGTTGAGAGATCAAGAGATCTTGATGCAAACAGAAAATCTCTGATTGACAACCGCATACATCTCGGACCTTGACTATCTCCGCAGCTTGCCACTGAGGCACACTCGCATCATGAGGGGAGAGGGGGTAATTCAGAGGCAATTCAGGTAGCCACATTAAGGATGAGGTCAGAATTTACGCCGGTCTCTGAAGATGAGGGGAGACGCGCCAAGGACAAGCAGGATTGAACTGGAATTGGAAAGTGACGACAAGATCACAAAATTTGGCAAGGCTAAGAACAAGAAAATGAAGAGGTTCAGAAACCCCAGTCCTGGACTTAAGAGGGAGAGGCGAGGAAGAGGTATGACCTGCATCGAGTTGCAAGTTTTGTGACGCAGGGACATGGGCCATTATAGCATGAGAACTTTGGACGTTATACCAGGAGTTAAAGCATCAATCAAACTACGATTTTGCAATGCAGTGAATAGAAAAATTGCGATCCCACCGAGTTCCCCGAATGACTAAATAAGAACAGAGAAAAAGTTGAAGCTGTCTTGAACGAGGTGGGGCGGGGCGGGGCGGAGCGGGAATTCGGCCGTTTCCTGGGGCTTTTTGCCGGCTCTGACCGCCTTGCACCACCAATTTCTACTGAATCTTTTTTTTCTCTGAGTCCAGCTCTCAGAGCTTCACACACACAATACAATTCACCATGGCGAAACGAAAGCGCACCCTGAATCTGTCGGCCAAGGCCGCTGAAGTCCCTGTCAAGAAAGCAAAATCTGCCATTCCCTCAAATCCCAAATCCACTACTACAGTCCAAATCATAACCGGCTCATACGACCGAGTTCTCCATGGCATAACAGCTACCATCTCCCCCAAAGACGAAGTTCAATTCGCAGACACGTTCCTCTTCAATGCCCATACCTCAGCCATTCGATGTCTTGCTCTTTCCCCCGCCTCCGCACCCGTACCAAAACAAACACAAAAGATTATCCTCGCCAGCGGCAGCACCGACGAAAGAATAAACCTGTACCACCTCTCCGCCCACGCGCCCTCCAAAATTACCGTCCCCGCCATTCCATCTCTCACTTCCAAAGCCGTTGTTGAAAACCCTCAGAACCGAGAGTTGGGCAGCTTGCTACACCATTCCAGCACGGTTACTGCTTTATATTTCCCGAATAGGAGCAAGCTTTTGAGTTCGGCGGAGGATAGCACGATTGCTGTGACGAGGACGCGGGATTGGAGCCTGTTGTCGACGATCAAGGTACCAATACCGAAGCCAGTAGGGAGACCGAGCGGGGATACGGCACCGCTTGGGGGAGCGCCTAGTGGAGTTAATGATTTTGCGGTGCATCCGAGTATGAAGCTTATGATCTCTGTTGGGAAGGGAGAGAAGTCTATGCGGTTGTGGAATCTGGTTACGGGAAAGAAGGCTGGAGTCTTAACATTCGACAGAGGCTTGTTGATCGAGGCAGGGGAAGGGAAATTCAGCAGTGGAGAAGGAAGGAAGGTTGCTTGGGGAGCTACTGAGGAGGGGGAAGAGTTTGCTGTTGCTTTTGAGAGAGGAGTCTTGGTATTTGGAATGGACAGCAAACTGAAGTGCAAGATCGCCCCAGAACCGAGGACGAAGATACATGAGATGAGCTATGTGCAGATTAGCGAAGAGGACGACCAAGTTATGGCAGTATCCACGGAAGACGGCAGAATACTGTTTTTCTCGACGAAACCGACGGATTTGGTTGTTTCTGGAGCTGCTGAGGGTAAAGATACTTCGCTACCGGCTGCAAAATTGATTGCACAGCTTGGTGGTAAGGAGGTCAAACTCACGGGAAGAATTAAGGACTTTACAGTCTTGACTATAGGAGAGGGAGCCTCGAAAAAGTTTCTCATGATTGCTGGAGGCAGTGATGGTGCTCTTAGATTGTGGAGTATATCACCAGAGGACTTGGTCACTCACAAAGGAGAGGCAAAGCAAACCGGGAAGCTCATCGGGACATATGAGACGACTAATCGAATTACATGTCTCAAAGCATTTGTGATGTTACCCCCCAAGGAGGGAGCAGAGGATGATGATATCGATGAGTTTGAGGGGCTGGAGGATGACGAGGACGAGGCAAGCAGTAGTTCTGATAGCGACTAATGATACCCAATGTCCTTGCCAAGAATTCTTGTTCTGGATTACAGGTTATGCGTGACGATTTTTCACATTTTCCACTTCTAAATCGGAGTTAAGTATTCACATTGATCAATTCTTCGAAGCATATACCCCTGATTTTTCTTCTACTGGCCGGATTTAGCTGTCAATTACCCCGGGGGATGTACCCGCCATATAACTGCATGCATTTTCTACTTTTTTGAAAATAGGAATAGAGAGAATCAGCTAGAAAGTTTTTTACCGCCGCGTGGGTGAGTGCTCATACAGAAAGGCTGACCCACTCCCTGAAGAACTGACATTTGCCCCTCTTTCCAGAGATAAGAATGGTCTAGGCTATAAGTATAGAATCTAGCTAAGGGTCAAGTGTGTCAAGTAGGCTAACGTTAGAGTCAAAGACACTGAAGTGAGGGCTTGGGCTGTCTGTAAGCCTTGTACGCCTTTGGCAGTCTCTTGATTCCCAGGAAAATTCTACGTAACTATACCTAAGTAGAGATCCCGTAGAAAGAAAGGATGCGATTGTATGAAGCCTGGTACACTTCAACCATGACTTTAGCATGGTATATACATGTGGTCTCTGATTTTCGTCGTGCTTGTGAGACTCCCATCATCAGCTTCATGAACTTTGCCATTCCAATGCCATATTTTAATGTTGCGCAGACGTTGTTTCGAGGCCTTATTTGCGCAAATCGCTCTAGCAAGACCGATACTTCCTGAATGATGAATCTGTTTTTGAGGCTTGTGCGGCAAGAGGTAGCAACAGCCAGACCAAAAGCGAAGCTGAAAGGACTATTGGGGGGGGTGGTTCCAGGACCGAGATTCTCAATGCCAAGACCTGATGACTTGAGAATTCTGGAGCTCTTCAAACGCAGACATCCAGGAATAACTTCAGGCTCACTGGATAAATATTCAAGTAGTGTGCAGTGTTTGGCATGCCATTCCCACGAGTTTCCGATGTGCTACTTACCTAGAAGGAATGGGAGAAAGGACCGCAAAACTTCCCCTAAAGTCTCGCCGAAAGCTTCGCTTCACTCCAAAGTCGTCCAAAGCTTTATCCGCGACTCATGTAATGGGCTGACTATAACCACCATCCTACATTGCGCGTCCGGGGGAACTTTTAATGGTGATGAGTATAGCCATCCACGAACTGTAAGTGGTCCCGCGAGCCTTGGCCGAGACTCTACAGCTTGAGCTGCAAGCGACTCGAGGCTACGATTAGATTGTGACAAAGCTTGCTGCGGTCAGGAATAACAACTTGGTAGGCTCAGACGTCGATCTTATCAAGCCAAGGTCCCAAAGCCTTCTGGAGCCTAAGGGGGTCCTCCGTATTGCAGTCTCTCAGACTCCGAGTCTTCAAATTTTAAAATTCAGCCGAGGAGTGCCCGTTGAGATACCAGAGACACGTTCCGCTTTGCAGTTAGAAGTTGAGTATCGCAAGAATTTTAGGGGCTAGAGCTAGTGTCAATCCCCCAGAGCCAGAACGCATTTTGCTATGGAACAAAGCTGGAAATTGACACCAGAAACTAGCAAGGCTGCCCGGGCTTGGACCCAGGAAGGAAATACCCTTAAGGACGCTTACGACCACCATTTAGAGGAACAGGTGAAGTCCAAGAGATCAGTCGGCATATATAAGTCGTAGTCTATGGCAAAGATTACCGGGGTTAGACAATCATCAACGCTGGATTCAAAACGAGAAGTCGTCGGACTATGAATATTCACTTAATACACCTGCAAGATTTCTTGCTAGCAGGACGCGACGGATTAAGCTTAAAAAACCAATATGCACAGCAAATTCAAGTGTTCATAAATCCAGGCTTCAGCCCAAGAGTAACGTGAAAAGCATGAACGTACCGGCGTCCATTGAGCCTTGAAGCTGATTTGCCAGGCCACCGCGCGCCTCTATTCAAACCAAGAGGCGGGGATTCCTAAATGTCTCCTATTTTTAAACAAAAAAAATATGGAGTATGCAACGGACTACGGCGGTAATTGCACGGGCTGCTCACGGCCTGAATATAATTCGGATTAAAACAGGAACTGAAATCTCAGGGAACGCGAGATCGAGGGCCGGCTCAAGGGTCGAGGATTCAAGGTGGATATCTGGAGGATGTGGAAAATAGAGGAGGAAGGAAAGGAAATTGATAATTGAGTGAGAAATAGGCGGGGGAAAATTCTATTACGGTTAAGTATGAACCCGGTGTTAAAGCGTCTCGGACTCTCTAAACTGATTGGTCTTGGAAGACCGCTAATTTTTTGAGCTAAGCCTGGATTCCTGTTGCATTATTTAGTTGCGTTTAAGTATTTGAAATGGACGGGTTGCTTAGGATGAACATGGTAATTAAGGTAGGTTGATTGTCCAGTTGGAACCAGGCCTTGGGAATAGGGGATCCTGGTGCGTCTTCTTACACTGTTCTTGGAGGTTTGAATTCTTAAAGAGATGAATTAGCTGGGTCTATAGCGTGATTTTCAGTTCGTAGAGGTAGAGAAGATATATTCCAGTCAAAGGGTCTCCATATGTGGTGAGGTGGTGGGGATAGGTAATATATAGTGTTAATAGTTGCGTTCTACCTGTTTTATATATTATCCCGTTCTTTGGAAATCCAAGCAGATATAAACTGTTATGGAAAGAAAGGAGTATCCAAGTTATTCTCAAGACAACCCTAATGCATGCCCTGGCCTGCTTTACAAGAGGCCCCTACTTCTCCCTACTTGAAATATTTGCAAAAGCAAGCAAAGTGAATACCAGATATCGAATAATTTACCCCTCCTTCCTTTTCCCTAGCTTGGGTTACCTGCCCTCGCTTATCTAAAATTGAACGATTTCAAGAGTTCCGGCCTAAACCTTTAACTTCTGCGAGATTTCAATCTTCTCGCCTTTAAAACTTCATTTCAGGAAACAACTTTCGGAAATAACTATACTCCTGAAAGGCCCTCTAATTAACATCAGGAGCAACCAGCTATCTCCAACAAGCAGAATCCAGGCCACAAAAATTTCCCACCCTTCCTGAGCTCTAGAAAATCGAAAGTGAACAACTCTCGCAGATCCTTTATCGACTGGCCACTTTCATGCCTCCCATCGGGCAATCCTGGAAGTTCGAGATAGTGAACTAGGGTCACTTGTACTTGTTGAACGGTCAGGGAGTTGAGTTCGAGTCCCGTCCATCCCTTTTTGCCCTCTTAAGATTCGGTTAGTTTCTCTTTCCTCTATTTCCTCCAACCCTCGTGGCTCCAACTCCTCACACCACCACAACGCTACCCAAAGGATGGAGCTAACCACCAGCAGGTTGAAACTTAATGCCTTGAGAAGCACTCCATACACACCGGTCACCCATTCTCGGCAAAATAGCGGCATAATGGCTCCTATTAGCTCAACCAGCTCGATCCCAGTTACCGAACTCTCAACACACTACCAGTCCCTACTAATCACTATCCTAATCAACCTCCTTTTCGAGCCTCGATTGCTAAAGCGCACTGTTGTATGCCTGGTTGGGCCAATCTTCATTCGAGGTCTGAGGCTGGTCGGGCTGGGATTTGCATTTGGGGTTAACACATTTTTCGTAACCCTGCTCTTCCTTTTCATCGACCTTCCTTCCTACCTCTCAAATCGATATCATGGGAATGAGGGCTCGGTCTGGTCCAACACTCACCCAGCCTTAACGCGCTTCAACTCACCGGCCGAGGAAGATATCGAATGCGGGGGGCTGGGAGTTGAAAGGAGGCGAAGAAATGGAGACCTTGAAGGCTGGGTAAGAACCAACATCTGCCATTCAGATGAGATCTCAGAGTACGATCTAGATATAGATGGGGAAGAGGATGTGAGGACGGTGAAGACGCCGCATGCTAAGTTGGGGTATTTGTGTCATGGAGAGTGGGAGAGGAGTGAGTTGGAGGAGAGGGTTGGGGAGTGGCGGCGGAGGGGGGCAGTTTCAGCGGGCTTGCGTAGTTCTTGATGATGAGGGGGGCGGTTCTCGAATCTCTGCCAGGAGGCAATTTTGGTTCGAGTTGAGGAGAGGAAAGGGGAGGGAGGGGATGCTGTGAGGGAGAGCAGCACTTGAATGGATCATAGACAAAATTAGTTGTTCTAGACCCAGAAGTGAAGACGGCCGAAAATTGACAAGAATATATAAGTTGGGGATTTGATAGGAACGGGTAAAGTTGTGAGGGGTAAGTGCAGAATATGAGGTGGGGAAGACAAAAGCACAAAAGGACAACAAATGCACAGAGGGGACACTGCAAGATCAACACTGGCTGGCAACTCAAAAACCTTAATACTGAAGTTCTTACCAGACTCCTCAAAATCTTCAGCTCAAAGCCTTAATCCCAAAAAACCTCACCATTATGGTTTTCTTCACTTTCACATCTCACCACATGAGCTGCACAACATTTCCCCACCCCTACACACCCCGATGGTTTCTCTCCTCGATTATCGCTACTGGGGTCTTCTCCCAGGTGCCTGCAGCAGTTGTGGTTACACAATTGTTGGGGAAGCCGGAGTGATTGGTACTAACTCGAAAAACTCAGCCAACCTGCAGCCGGCCATGCATTTATTAATGGATTGTGGATGCATGAAATGCCTTTGAAAACGAGACTTTGAGGGGAAGCAAAGGCAAACAGTAAAACTTGAATATACCGGAAATGCAACGAAGAAAGAATAATAAGGAATTTTTAAGGATATTTTAAATAGGTTTGACAATTGTTAATGTTCAATAGGATATTGGGTACGGCTGTGGAATATGAAGACGATGAAGGTTCATCATAGTTCATGTGAGGTGAAGGTATCCGCAGTCAAATACGAGGCGATGTGCAAGCGAAGCCCCTATTCCTATTGAGGCCTAAATCCGGCGATCTCGGCCATCACCCCAAATGTCCGAGAGAGACAAACATGTGAAGCCATCTGCACATCTGCGCTGCGCACAACACCAATCAATATCAATGAGCAACCAAAAGAACCAGAACTGAACCCCTGCCCCGCCAAGCTGTACGACTGACCAATATTCAATTCACATGTCGGAATCCTCTGCTGTTCTTCTACTCCTACCCTCCTTCTCCACGCTTCATCAACACACAGATTCAAAGGTTTGTTCACATTGATACCGAGAGAGAGAGAGAGAGAAGAAAGTGTTGAGAAGGAAAAGAAAGGAAAGAAGAGGAAAGAAAAGACTTCATTTCAGAAGGCTGGATTTGAAGGGATTTCCGACACATAGTACAAGAGGTGTTTTCGAATCTGCGAGCAGGAGATCAGGCAATTAGAGAGTGGAATCCTGTTCCACGCAACAACTCCTCCTAATATCCCCAGGAGAAAATCCAAATACGACCTCAAAACCAGGGAATACCCTCCGCCATATCCTCACCATGTCCTCCTCTCCCAAAATATATCGGCCCAAACCCCGCCGCCCATTCGACTACTCGTCTACCCAGAATCAATCTTCATCTCCTCTGCTGGCGCCCTCGCAAGCAGACGAACCGCCTTCTCGAACACACTCCATACTAAATCTCACATCCAGCACACTCCTCGGCATATACAGCCCTACAGGCTACCAAGCAGACCGCGATGACCAACCCTCGACACCTTGGGGGACTGGGGCAGAGACACCACGAGCACCATCTTTCGCATCGCTCCCGTCCTTCCCTCTGCGGCGGAGAACCACAGCTCCGACACCACAACCGCAGTCTTCTACTGCCGTGGCAGCATCATTAAGCATCCGAGGCATATTACTCTTTGGGATGGGCATGGCCTATGGCCTCCTAGTCCGCCATCTACACGATGACCGCCAACTCGCCCCGTTCCAAGTCGAAGGCATTATAAAGCCACGAAATGATATCGGCTACCTCTTACTCTGGGGCGTCGCAGGCGTAGCACTAGGCAGTTTATTACCATGGGTGGACACAATGTTCGCTTTACAAGAACCCGGTGTTGCGCGGAACATGGAGAAGGGAGAGGAAAAGGGGACGGAAGACGAGAGTGGTATTTTGAGTGATTGGACACCAGTGGTGAGGAGTGTCGGGGCATTCGTGGGGATTGCATATGCTATTGTACGTTTTCATCCTCCACTCTCCTCAATTGCTCTCGAGATTTCAGAACTGACAATGTGTTTTTTACAGCGCAAACTTCCCTGGGCCTCAACCCTCCAAGCCTCCCTAACCCTCGCTCTCGTAAACCCCGTCCTCTGGTATCTAATCGACCGCTCCAAACCCGGCTTCATCCTCTCCACCGCCGTCGGCGCAACCGGCACCGTCCTCCTCCTCGCCTCCAACCCTGACATGATGCCCTCCCCTGCCTCCATCCCCTCCCGAAACTCCACTTTCCAACACACAAAAATCGTAGGTGCAGAGGGGATAGGTGATTATTTGAGTAGGGAGAGTGTGGAGGGTGGGATTTGGATACTGAGCGTGTTGTTCTGTTCTTGTGTTTGTTTTGGGAATATTGGGAGACGGTTGGCGTTGAGTGGGGTGGGGCCACGGAAAGCGGTGGTCTCGGCGGATAATTTGAGGGAGAGTGTTGAGAGGGAGATGGGAAAGAGGAGGCAGCCATAATATTTTTTTTTTTAGTTTTTGTATTTAACCTTTTGCATGGTTTTGGCCGGATCTGGATTGGATCTGAGAGTTATGGGGTTGGATATACCAAGATTTTGGTTGGTCGGGTGGGTGGTTGGCGGCCATAGGGAAAAGGGCAATGGAAATCACTTCACACCTCACATATCCTCATGCATCATATGATTACTTGCCCTCGACTTGGTATTCTCCTAATTACCACACTACCTTTCCCAAGTCAATATCTTCGTCCCAAGCCAATAATTGTCACATTCTGAATAATCAGACTCGTTTTATTTTAATCCACTCACAATTTGCGCTATTAACTCATATTCTTACACAAATTCCCTTTACTTAAACTTCAAAGTGGTATCTTACCTCGTAAGCGCTGTATTCGAGTAGTTAAAACGGTGTTTAACAAGCGATATAAAAAATATTTTACCATTTTACCAAATTTTATTGATTTTAAAACACTTATAGTCCTAGAGTATTTAAATTAATAAAAGTAGATAAAAGTAATAAAATATATTTTTGAGTTTTAAAAATAAGGGAATTAGTTTGGGGTAAAATAGTTTTCTTGGGGATTTGGGGTTTAGAAAAATATTAATTGTTAATGAAGTAACCAAAGTGTGTTAAATACTAATCCAGTAGGGATAATAGACGCTTAAAAATCACTAATTATAGCTTTACAGATTAAAGCATTCCGGAGGGCATAAAGGAGGATGCCGTGATGATTTGGAACAATGAAGAAGTGGAGTTCTGGCGACGAGGAAGCATAGGCGAGGGATGGCTTGGAGGTATAAATTAGAGGTCAATAGAAGCCTTTAATGAATCTATCATTTTCTCTCAAAATTTTCAACCCGTTTTATCTGGTATTCGACGGAGGAAGAGTTACTAGGGATCTGGGAATAAGGCTTTACAAACTCCAGCTTGAGAATTACAGAGAAGAAATCAGAGAAGCGATGGATTTAAGAGTAAAATCACAACATTTCTGGAAGGTGTGGACCTTGGTAAATACAGGCCTTTCTCGTTTTCCAAATTCTTCTCTTTCGTAGAATCGTGTGGCTAAGTGGCTGAATGATAGAGATTACTTATTTCTGTTCAAACGGAAATGAAATCTTAATTCCGTGTGAGAGGTTGCTTCAGCCTAGAGAAGTGCAGCGAGAGAATAATGAAGTAGGGAAGTGTCCTTTGATAAAAAAGAAATTCGAAAAAGATGCACGAAAGAATGAGATGCAAGTGGCAGCTATGAAGTGAGTACTACCTAGGGACTTCCTCTCAAGAAGAAAAATGGACTTGGAGATTTGATGAAAGCAAGTACGAGCCTGAGCCTTGAAATGAAATGTCTAGAGCAGGAAGTGGAGAAACCGTGTGGCTGAAGCAGGAATAGATGGTGCAGCCAAGTACCTTTTGGCATAAATTTTAGGGACTGTTCTCTTTAGATGTTTATCGAATATATCAGCATGGAGCTGGAGCTAAATAGATAAATCAAGTTGTGGGAGAAAACGACAATATCAATACCATTCGTCAATTACCTTTCGGCTGTCGGAATCTTGGAGATCTGTGTGAGAAGCTGGAATAGAGACCAGCCAGATCAGGAACAAAAAAGGCCGCTGCTCTATAGCGAGACCTTAGTCAGAATAGCAACGCTCTAGAACACGCCCACGCCGCAGCTAAAACCGCTCTAATCCTGGTCCAAAGACTCAACTGGCCCTAGTAAAGAGCACGAGAGAACCTCCCCCACATGTCTACTTAAGCTTGTGAATTCGATTGTGGTCGAGTGAGTGAGTTCCAAACTCCGAACGTAGCTTTTTGCCACCTGATATTCAGCGCCGTTGGAGGAAAACACATGAGCCTGCAACTCAAAAGACACATTTTTGAGATCTTCTTCCCAAAGTCGAGCTCCACAAGGTCTCATCCATTTCTCATGTGTCTGTCCCAAGCCATATACGGAATCCCTTTCTCGAACCCCTCACTTCCCCTGGTAATATACGTGTCGAGCTGAGAAGTGCCGAGAGATATCTCGTGGGAGTCAGTGAAGCCGGTCCGCAATTCCATGGAATCGTAGGAGTAACTTTATGTATCTTATTTCCAACTGTCTCAATCTCATATATTACGCTATACGCTATATGCTATACGCTCTACGCTATACGCTATACGTCCCTGCTATTCGGCTCCCGTTCCGACTCGGAGCAGCTTTCCCCGGGGTCCCCGATCTCGCGTCCTTCACCGACAATTCCAACTGAAAACCCTCCCCGAACCCTCGCTCTCCCTCTCAATCCGTCCCGAATCAAACCCGAACATTCAAACAAATTAACAGCATGCATAAGGACCTTCTCGCTTCCAACGACTTTGGAACTAGAAACTCACCCTTTTCTTGCATAGAAAGTCCTGCATTCGTGAGAGCTATCAGTTATGCAAAGGGACGCGGTGCAGGGATGGATTGGGTTGGAGTTTATGCTTTGTTTTGGTGTCGTTGTTTGGTTGGACTCGAACTGTGGAGGATGGAACTTCAGGGTAAAACCAGCGGGGGATGTATTCAAGAACCAAGTTATTCAAAAAGATGGAATGACCAAGCAGTTTCCGATGTGCGAAGAGCATGTGGTTGGAGCTGTGAGTGAGGAATACTGTGCTCTGACAGGGTTTTAAAGGGGGAGGGAGGGAGGCACACGACGAGCTCGCGTAGTGGCGGAAAGGGGCGTTGGTTGGGAGACTGGGGCCTGATCAAGAAAACCGTCCACACAACATGAGGATAAATGTCCGGCCTGACATGTCCTCCAAAGTGTTTGGTGATGGCGGGGGATGGGAGAAAGCTCTTGGGTGATAGAGTAATAGAATGGCCGAGTATGGGACTTTTGTAACGCGAGTCGTCAGCCTTTAGGCAGCTGTCTGCGGGGCTGTGGGTGAGGGGGTAGGCAGAGTCGAATGGGATGCAAGGCGTGTAAACAGTGCGGCGTGCAAATCGAACCTGTTGATTGTGAAATGACAAGGAGATTTGAGAGGGGAGAGGGGGGGAGCTTTGGAAGATATTTTGAAGGCTTGAGAGATGTTTGTGATGGATGGACTGGAAGGAAACTGTTAGTATAGCTAGCCCAGGGGTATAGGACTTGAGCAGTTGTGAGATTATCAAGATGAGAATCAACGGAGTCTAGACATGTAGGAAGCATAGACTCTCAAGAAACACAAGCTTGCAGAAGTTATACTTTTTGAAATATTTAATAGACTTGAATGAAGTATTGATGCGTCTGAGCTGGGCAGCCAACCGCATTCAAAGTCTTCGTGCTCCGGATGCCAACAAACACCAGCGGAGCATCAAGCAGCATACAGTACGTTTCCATGAAAGGCTGAAGGTTGAAGATTATCTTGATCGGAATGCAGCCGCTGAAGAAAAAGGAATAAACATTGCTTCATATAATCATATAATCATATAATCATATATCAATCATCAATCACTAGCCTCCTCGGCTATGCAATTTGTATGACGTGGACTAGAAGACCAAACAATTCCAACCCCTAACTCTAGATTCTGTGTCTTCGTACACACATCAAGTCTCCCCCCACCTTAAAACTGCAAACATGAGCCTAATATGAAAGTGAACTCGTCGGTGGAAGAGGCGCTGATTAGAAATGAAGAAATCCCTCCTGCTCTTGCTCTTGACCTCCTCGTCCTCACTGTCCTCACTGGCGTCCGAAATTAGACTAGGTCGGTAAAGTGCCGAGTGAGGAAGCGGTGCAGAACTGAACACCATCGACAATCTGCTGAGTGAGCGACTGACGAACGAGACGACGGCAGAGCGAACAGTAAATTCAATCAGCACAACATCACCGCCATCGCCATTCAATCATTCTGCCACTCGCATCATCCAGTGCAGCCCTCCAAGTAATTGATCTCGCATCCGTTTTCTCGAGAAACGGATGTGGCCACCTATTTTCCAATGAACGAGATCGCGATTGCGACCGTGGATCGTTCTCGTCTACTGCGGTCTAAGAAAGATGAGCTCAGGTCAGTCAATCAATTGTTGCCACCCACCCACCGGTCGCGCATCAATCTGCGAATTAATTTACGATCGAATGATACTGACAGCTGCAGTCGAATTGTAACATCGCGAAAACGAAAGTTGCGAGAGCTCTATGCCGTCTGCCAGAGTGAAGGGCCGCCCCCACAGGTCAACCTCGATGGCGATGCGCCCCCCGGCTCCGCTGAGGCACGCTTCTTGGAAATATCGGATATACTCAAGTATGTTATGTCTGCTGATCTATCGCGGTTTAGGATTTTGGGGACGGAGATGCGGTTGTCGTTGGTTGGATGTTTTGCTAAGCCGTGTATAGAGGCAACCTCTTCAACGAAGCCAACCTTCCCCCTCGGCGGCAGTTGAGATCTGACACCTTGAAACAAAGCTTCTCTACCCCCAAGGCAAGCACTGATGGCCAGAACTCCGACGCGTCGCGAAAGGCGGCGAAACTGCAACGCGATGGATCAAAACCGAGGAAGAGCAGAGCACCAACTCCAGCATTGAAGAATGAGACAGGAACTGCGACGGTTGGTAAGGAGAACTTGGGTGATGAAAACGCGGGACATGGGTTGCCTATGCAAAGATCGACTTCGAAGGGCTCGCAGACCGATCTTCCAGCAGATTCAACCCAGGTGCTGAACGAAATAGTCTCCGAGACACTTGAGAATGCGACGCGACGGAAAGCCTCTGTTCCAGACACAGGGGCTCCCACAAAGAGCTTGGAGAGCGACAGGATATGGGCTGTAGTGGAGAGCAGGCCAAATAGTCCAGGCGTGGATCCCCGGAAAGCTATGCCAATAGCTGCCGAAGATGCTGCCCAGTTGCCAGAGCCTCTTGTTGAAGGACTAGGCTCACGCGATACACCCCACAGGGCTACGACGGCTCATCTTCCTCCAAAAGATGTCCAGGAACGGCATCTGCGAGAGACAGAAAAAGCACGCGAGCACGGAGAAAAGCGCACGAATCTTTCTATTCACCTCCCGCCGAGAAACGACGTGAGACATTCAGAAGTTCTCTCCTCCCCAAGTTCAACTGCGGATGCTTTGTCTGCTACGACCCCCATGATGCACGAGGCGTCTACTGACACAAGTCCTGACAACCAGAGTCAATATGATGCGGATAGAGTGGATACCAAGGACGATGATGTCTCAACGCCACCAGAGTTCAGAAAGTCTCCAGAGGAAATTGCTGAGAAGGAAGAGCATGATAGGATTCTCAAGGCCCAAATCGAGATTTCCAGGAATGAGATTTTGAGGGGAAGTCCAGGTGTGACCGACGACCAATTACTGGACGAACAAGCAGCAACAACAACAGAGGGACGACCCGATGATTCACAAGTACCCGGGACCGCAGATGACGATAGACTCACCAAGGAAGCTAGCGAGGCTGTACATGACGTCGCTGAGGATGAGGATGAAGTTATGGGCGTTCCTACGGAGTCTGAACCTACATCCCGTGATGAGACAAGCAGGCCATCAGAGGTACCGGATTCTGAGGCCGAATCAACACCAGTTGATGCTATGGATGTCGACAGGACCTCTGTGAAGGATTCTTTTGAGAGTAACAATGCTCTTGACAGCCGGCCAACTTCCTCAGCTGCACCGGAAGGTACAGAATCGGTACCAAATTCAGGAAATGTCTCTCAAAAATCATCCGTTACACCCACAACGTCAACTCCACGAAGAACTCCATCCATCCCAACTCCGGCTCCCCAGGAACGTATGATTACTAGGGTAGCCTCCGGTGCTATGAGACATAAGTCTGTTGCCGAAATTATTGGAGAAACACCACGAGGCTGTACCTTGAGCTTAGCGAAGGGCGATGACTCAGCAGGAAACTCACATTCACCGTCACGAAGCAACTCCCCTCAGTCTCCAGGAAGAGTAAGTCGTCTCTTGGAGAAGCAAAAGGAAAAGGAGAGAAGCAAGCTTTCTACTGTTGTTTTCCCTGGCCGTCCTCCCAAGCCAGTAGACAATCTCAGTCAGGGCCTACAAGTAACCCCAAGCTCAAAAGATGACTATTTCATGCCACTCTTCCTCGCCACAGCATCTTCAGATAAGAGAGGCGGTGCAGGACTGGATCAATTGCTCGCTACGGCTCACAAGACCATCACAACATCCAATGCTTTCGTTCCAATCCATGACAACCAAACAGCCAAGGTTCTGAAGCGAATTTACAATCTTCAGTCATCTGGCAAATGGTCATTGAGACAACCCAAACGTTCTTCTGAACCGATTAGACAGACTTCTCATTGGGATCTTCTGCTTCAAGAGGCGAAATGGATGCGAACGGATTTCAGAGAGGAGCGGAAATGGAAGATGACAGTGGCGAGAAACTTGGCCTTTGCCTGTGCAGAGTGGCATGAGGCTACTCAAGAGGAGCGAAAGCTGCTCCAGGTTAAAGCAACACCGCCAGCGGCTCACCCCTCGAAAGACGTAGAAATGGTTGAGGCTTCGAGTCAAGCAGGAACCCACCCAACCCCAGATCTTGTTGCGTCAGGCGAGTTCGATTCTTTGATGGACGACTTTGATGAAGAACCTCGCTTGAACCTTATAGACACAGTCTCGCCCACTGCAATATTCGGTCTTCAGGATGATGATGTTGTATTTGGTCTCCGAAGATCGCCTACCACAGACAAGCTCCTTGCAGAATTGCCCATGTACGGTTGCCCACTCCGAGTACCACAGACTGATCTACCTACCTCTGATATCGACCCTGATCGATTCTGGAAACGACCTGCGCTGCCCTTAAGTAAGTACGTGGAAGGAAGAATGGAACTCAAGACCGAAGGCCCTCCGAGAAAGAAGAGTCGATATGAGTATGAGCTAGAAGATGACGACGATGAAGATCAAGTTGTATTCGGCGAGCACGGCGCGAAAAGACCAACACTTCCACCCGAGAAGAATGATGTCGCTTTATTCAACCCTGAGCATAAGCACATTCGTGATCGTATCCACTCTTCACACCAATTCCGACCGCCGTCCGAATTCCCCATGCCACTTCAGACTTTCTTTGAGCATCGTACATATTCTCAATGGACTTACGAAGAGGATAATGAGTTGAAGGACTTAGTTCGGGAGTACACTTACAACTGGGGCCTCATATCCAGCATGTTGACAAGCAAGTCGCTGTTCTCGTCTGGTGCTGAACGTCGTACCCCCTGGGAATGCTTTGAGAGATGGATTCAGCTCGAAGGCTTACCCGCTGACATGCAGAAGACTCACTACTTCAGAGCCTACACTACCCGCATTGACACTGCAAACCGCAATGTGGCAGCCCAAGCAGTAGCCGCAGCGGCAGCACCCCCACAGCAAGGTCCCAATGGTCAAGTTCAACCTCCCCCAAGAAGAAGACAGACAACCAGTGTCCGAGTGGAACGTCGTAGGAACCAAAAGCATCTTACTCTTGTTGACGCGATGAGGAAGCTTGCCAAAAAGAGGGAAACCAACCTCCAAAAACAGCAACATGCTGCTGGGATGGCGGCAATGAGAAAGGCAGCCGAACCAGCTCAACCTGCAAACCGCAACGTGTCTCTAAAGACTCCTCAAGAGTTCAGTCGTGTCAAAGCAGAGCGCGATGAAGCCATGCGAGACCGGGTTGTTTTGTTGCAGCAGCGGCAGGAGCAGGCACGAAGAGTAAATTGACCAACCACCTTTATATATATAAATTTTCGTAACTAACATGCTTCAAAGGCGCAGCGAGCAGGCCAAAACCCGCAACAGCCTGGTGTACCCAATGGAGCTCACCAAAGGGGGCCCAACGGCCAGCCTTTGGGTCCAAATGGGTTACCTGCTCCTAGTGGCCAGAATCTTGCTGTTCCTGGCCAGAATCGCCATCGACCCATGCCGCCTCAAATGCCTGGTCAACCTATACCCAACTCCCTTCAAGTTCCTCGAATGCCAATGAATGGTGTCCCTCAGCAACCCCAGATGCAAGGACAAATGCCATTGCCCAACCCAGCCCTCGACATCAATCTCGTCAGTCGCGCCCAACAGATATCTCAACATCAACAAGCAATTCTCCGGCAGCAGCAAGGAGGTCAAATGCCAAACCAATCTCCTCAGATGCACAACTCCCCTCCAAGAATGAATGGCGTCCCGCAACCAGGATTCCCCATGCAAAACAACATGATGCCACCATACAATCCCAATGGCAACGGAGTCTTAGCCGGCTCTCCTACCGGTCACGTTCAATCTCCCGGACAAGCCGGTTCTCCACGAATGGGCCAACATGTTTACCCCAATCAAAACGGAATCGCCCAGATCCAAGTCCTGGAGCACACATACAAGCAGAAATTCCCCACCGCCACCCAAGATCACATCAACCTTCTCGTGCGCGAACATCTCGCCAAGCAACACAGCCTCAACCAACAACAAAGAAATGGCCTCGCCATATCAGCCATGAATGCCGCAGCCGGCGGAGCAGGCGGAAACATGAGTGCGAACGGTATGGGCCCCGCTGGTCAAGCCACTCCCCAACTGTACGCGCAAATGCTCCGCCAGCAACAGGAGAACCAGCAAAAAGTGCAGCAGCAACATCAAGCTCAACAAGCTGCAAGCACGGTAAGCAATGCCCAATCCCCATCAGGCAACAGCTCCGGCGGAAACGGGAACGGAAACGGGAACTCAGCGCAGGGCCATGCGCACAGGGCAAGCACAGGGAGTGCGCAAAGTGGAAAGTGATATACTTTTCAGAAGTTGTATCGATCGATATTGCTTGGGATTTTACAAGCGTGCGTTACTCTAGCTATGTTTTGGCCGGAAGGGAATGGGTGTTATATGGGGGGCTGGAATGGGATGGCGTTTGGAGGCATGCGATGTGTGGGCTCTGTAGACTAGATGATTACGCTTAGCCGTGGCTAGCACCTGTGTTGCGATTGCAGATATATGATCACTATCCCCATATAGATGGGGATCGATAGAAAGAAACAAATGCATATAATAATAAGAAAACACTAGTTAAATTCAATCAGGGTCCCACTTTTGAAGAGTGAGCCGAATTGCGTTGCATATCATCGGAGTGCGGATGTTCCAAATGGCTTGAATACTTGAGTTAAACTAAGTATCCTGAACATCTGAAACTCCTTACTCATTACGACCGAGCGAGCTAGGATTCAGTAGCGAGAGGGAAGCTTTTAGTACAGCATCGCCACTCCCAACTCCATCTCTATCTAATCCAGCTCAAACCGGTAGTACAGTACAGTTTCCCCAAGCACTGCAAATTCCAACAAGGACCCGACAACTGCAAGTAAAGATAGAGAATCGTCTTGTGTATTGTCAAAACCGCGATTTACTCGCTTACTTAGTTATGTGATGTCGCTTGAGCAGGTAGGTGTGTAAACCAATTGCTTCGAGGTAATAATGTATGTAGAAGCTTGAGACTTGAATGAGGTTATTACCGCATGTTATGGTTGGTCTTGTAGTATAGCGGTTGGGAGGCAATATTCCTTGTTTGTGCTGTGTTGGAGTTTTTTAACGCTGGCAAGGTAGGTGTGTGTTAAGATTGGTGCTTTTTAGGCGAGCTTGGGGATAGGGGTGGGTCGGGAGAGGAATAAGGGTTGTCTGCGTGTTAATCTTGTAGCAGGGCTTTTGAAGGTGCTGGGTATTACTGGAGAACGGAGAATAAAACAGGCAAGGGCTGCTCCAACGAGGTAGGAGAGCTTGCCACGTGATACCAGCACGTGATATAACGCGGAGCGGATCATCGTATGTCCGGGCGGTGATCTCAGTCCCCGTCCAAAATCGCATTTCGATTCCAAGATCGCTGCCTAGACCTCTAAATTCTTCGCGATCCTCGACACTCACTTACTGCGCGCCGCAACCTCTCACTTCCCCTATTTATCTACAATCGCATACACCAGCCATTTAAATCTGCCTTCTCGAATCTATAAACGGCTCAACTTCCAGGCCAGCCAGGCCCCAACCTTCCCCACATGGCGCCCTCCCGCGACAAAGAGCGCATGCCACCCCCCAAAATGGCAATCAAGGGCTTCTCGCTTTCGTCGTCGTCTAAAGCCTCTACAAGCACAAAACCAAAACCGGCAGGCGTCCTAGGAAAGCGCCCCCGCTCCTTCGCCACAAACCACGATTCGGACTCTGACGACGACCGAGATTCGAGGAAGCATGAGACGGTGACGGGATTTGGAGAGGGGGGAGCGATCACAAGGGAAGAGGAAGAGAGGAAGAGGAAAGAAAGGGAACCGCTGGTTATTAGGGGCTTGGCAAATAGGGATTGGAAGGGAGAGGCTAGGCGGAGGGCTGGGAAGGCGAGTGTGAAGGAAGAGAGACATAGGGCGGAGGGGGGAGGGAAGAATTTGTTACCGCCGGAGGTGCAGGCTGCGAGGGAGGCGGCGAGGAAAGAACAAGAGGAGGGAGGGAAGCAGGAGGGGGTCGATGTGGTTAATAGTAACGATGGGGAAATCCAGTGGGGGTTGAGTGTGAGGAAACGGGTTATGATCGATGATTCGACGACAGAGAGGGAAGTGAAGGTTGATGTGGACGCTACTGAGGAGGTGAAGGGTGAGAAGAAACCAAAGTCAGTAGATGACGAAGCACTCGCAGCTTTACTTGGGGGTGATAGGGAGAAGGAGAATAAGCCGAATCTTGTTATTGCGGCCGTGGACCAACGCTCGCCGCCACCTCCTCCGTCACATATGTCTGAAACAGACGCTTACCGCATGGCCATTGCATCAGCGCCTGAAGCCTCTACCCTCGAAGATTACGACCGTGTTCCAGTTGAGGAGTTCGGCGCTGCTCTCTTGCGCGGTATGGGTTGGGATGGCAAGGAGAAGGGCAGGGCGAAAGACGTTAAACGGAGACAGAATTTGCTTGGTCTGGGGGCGAAGGAGTTGAAGGGTGCGGAGGAGCTAGGGGCATGGGTTATGAAGAGTGATACAAAGAGACTAAAGCCTTCTGGCGAGAGTAGCAGGCCAGAAAGGAAGCCGAAAGCCAGCGAGTATCGACGCGAGAAGGAGAGGAGGGATGAGCGGAGAGAAGAGAGGGGTGGAGGAAGCTATAGACGGGATGACAGGGACCGTGAACGAGTGGGGGATCGCGACAGTCATCGGAGTAGAGGCTATGGAGATCGGGATAGCAGAGATCGCAGACGTTAGAGAGGCCACGACTTAGTCCGGGTGAGAGGGAACTTTGACGAGGGAAAAGAGCCGTTCCGTAGCGCACATGCGACTCTATTCCCTCGGACGGAGAGCACATTTAGTATGATAAACAAGAAGTAGAAGACCGCATTCCTAGCCACAGCCAACAAAAAATCAAATCCACAGCCACTGCCCCCTCTCTTTCCGCGCACCTCTCATTCTTCAGAACCATCTCAGATCCGTATGCCCCGCAATTTTGCTCTCCAGCACCCAGTATAAAACCCTATCTCGCATTCGTCCCCCCCACCTTTCCTTCCTTCTCCCCATCCCAATCCCCAGCCCTCCAACCCAGACCGCTCGCTGAAGTCCCAGCACCAATGCTAAACCAATACCCCTACGTCCGTATCCTTTCTCCTAATATAAGTGGATCCAACCGAACATGCACAATTTTTGTTGCATTTCATCTCGCTTTCGCGTTCGGGTTCGGGTAGATTTGTGGTTGTGGGTTAGTAAGGGGTTGGTTGGTGTGTGTGTGTTGGAGACACGCGGCTGCGAAGGACATGAGTACGTGTACGTGGTACAGTTGGGTAGTAGGGATTGAGTGGGAGGGGAGGTGATGGACGGGTTGAAGATGAAGATTGCTGTATGGTTTTGATTTGCTTGCTTCATTGCTTTGGTCTTTTTTCTCCCTGGCTCTAGTTATAATACCTTGTACAATACTGATCCCACGATTTACCTCTCCTTGCAGACTCCTCATTTCTCTTACCGGGTCCCTCTGCTCTCATAACATGTTTTCATACCGGGACAGCATTACTTCTTTCTCAAGAACGCCAGAGCCCCGACGACCATCGCATCCACGCCGGTTTTCATCGTCGGCTGAATGACCGGCGCGAAGTACGCACTGTGGTTGAAAGGAATTTCGTCCATCTTCCCCTCCTTTACCTTCTCATCCCAGAGCTTCGGATCCGTCCCTCCAAATGTCCAATAGCAGTACGGCACTCCCTTTCCTCCCTGCTTATTCGGGGCTTCAGTGGCCAAGATAGCAAAGTCCTCACTACCGCCAAGTGGTGGTGTTTCTGGGTTGAAGCTTTGGCCGAAGAATCCTTCAAAGGCGGTGGATATTGTCCTGGTTGTCTCGACATCATTGATCGTGAAAGGGAATGACGAAGTAGGTTCCCAAATAGGTTCCCTTGGTGAGCCAGAGGCGTCACATTCTGCTTTCACTATTCGTTTGACGGAAGTGAGCACCTTCGCTCTTGTCTCAGGTGTCACGGTTCTGATGTTGATCTTGAGCACCGCGAACTCGGCGATGATGTTCTCCGTCTGTCCAGCTTGCACGCTGCCAACAGTCACAACCGCCGCCTCCGCGGGGTTGATCTCCCGACTAACGATGTCCTGAAGCCGGACCACGATGTGTGATGCGAGGAGCACTGGATCGATGGTTCGGTGGGGTTGAGACGCGTGGCCACCACGGCCAAAGACAGTGAGTTTGAATGAATCGGCTGCTGAGGCGAAGGCACCGGCTCGAGTCCCGACGGTACCAGCTGGGAGCGGTATGACATGCTGGCCGAGCACCACGTCAGGGATGGGACACGCGTGGCGAGTGTAGAGCCCATCCGCAATCATTGCCTTTGCGCCCCCAGCTCGTTCTTCATTAGGTTGGAACAGGAAGATCAGGGTTCCGCTCCACTGCTCTCTGCCGGCATGGAGGGTAGTGGCAGCTGCTAACATGCAAGCTATGTGCATATCATGACCACAGGCATGCATCACTGGTTTTTCGACCCCGTCTTCAACATCTGTCTCCTTCTTCTTACTAGCGAATTCCAGCCCAGTCTTTTCCTCAACAGGGAGGGCATCTGTATCTGCTCTCAAAAGAACTGTCGGCCCATTACCGTTGCGGAGTATGCCAACGAGACCATGCCCACCAATTGAGGTCTTGACTTCCACACCAGAAAGAGATGCGAGGTGCGAAGCAGCCGTAGCAGCAGCGAGTGTCTCTTGCAGCGACAAACCAGGGTATTGGTGTAGATTCTTGTATATCTTCTCATATTCGTCCATTGACGGACGATGCGTCGTGAGGAGAGTTGGGATGTCCATTTTGGGGCGAGCGATGGAATTGTAGCCGGGAGTATATGTGTTGTTTGGATGAGGGGTCAAATCAGCTTGGGGCAAGCAAGTCTGATATCGCGATTAGCTCCAACTTCCGCTTCTCTACTCGGTAAACCGTCACCTTCAACTTGCCTGCTTACACTCTCTTATTAACCTCTCAGACAGTCAGGTTAGTCAAGATCGCAGTCTCCAGAGAATCTCTAAATGCCCAATTCCGGGTTACCTCCCGTTTGAACCTTTCATCAAAGTCCCCGTTCAGCAATCAATAAATCTCGCCCATTCCGTGAGACGTGAAGACCGTTTCGCGTGATGAATCACAAACCTGAAAATAATTGTTGTCGTCGTCTCACATGAGGCTCGCACCTGCTCAGCAGCGTCGATTGTCCGAAGGTGGGGGAGGGGTAGCTGCACTCCAGGTTTGGATGTTCGAGATCATTTGAATATCCAATGCAGTTTAGATAACCAGGTCCATTTGAGTATTTCAGAGCACTTGAGCTTCCCGGCCGCTTACGCAATTGGAATAATCAAGACAATTTCAATTATCAGGACAGCGGCTACTTATTGATAACACGATAAAGTGTAATGTGGTTCAATGTTTATGATGACTGAGGGTTGATTAATGATGCAACTTTCTAGTGACTATAACGTACTTCTGCTACTCTATTCGCGTTCTGGCTCGCCTGAAACGCTACCCACCAACCCATACTCACAAGAAGACTCTGACCTAGGATCGCGGATGATCCCCCCCTGAATTTATGTTACATTGCGAAAGGTAGACTCGAGCCTCATGCCCCCGCAAATGGATATTTTCGGCGCCTTTGACCACCGGTTGCGTATCCGGCTTCATATTCCCAATCTCCTGAATCCACGTTTCGTCACTATTCCAGTTGTACCAGTCAGACGGTCTCTTGATTTCAACGTCTCCACCGGCGAAATTCATAATCACTAAAGCTTTCCGCTCTTTATGACTCTTCCCAAACATAAAGACGTGGTTGTGCGGCCCCGAGTCGAGCTTGTGGTAATTGCCATAAACGAAAAGGTCTTTGTACTTCTTCCTCAATATCAGCAGCTCGAGCCAAAAGTAGAGCACAGAATTATGGTCATCCTGTTGGGACTCGACATTGATGGTTTTGTAATCATCATGAACCCGCATCCAAGCTCCTTCTGGGCAGGTAGTGAATCCGGCGAACGGTTCTTTACTCCATTGCATTGGTAAACGGGCATGATCACGCCCAAGGATCTGGATACCTCGCATGACACGGGCCAACGCGTTTGGATCGTTATTCGTTCGCTGAGCAACGGACTTGTAGTAATTGATGCTCTCGATATCTTTATACTCTTCAATCGGCCAATCCTCCGGAGCGTTGATCATACCGATCTCCTGGCCCTGGTAGATGAATAAAGTACCGCTCAGAGCACACATCATTATTGCCAGAAGCTTTGCAGCTTTCTCGCGACAGTGTGGTGAGTCGTCTACAAACCGTGAGACGGAGCGACCTTGGTCATGGTTCTCACAAAATGCGGTGGTCCAGGCGTCCGTTCCTTGAATGAATGTCTGCCATTTGTGCATTACTGTTTTCATCTTCGAAAGATTGAACCCTTCATATTCATACTTGTGTGTCTTTCCAATGCCAAGATCGACGATATCGAATTGGAAGACCATGTCTAGTTGTCTGTCAGAAGCCTTGATGTACGTAAGGACGTGTTTGGGGTCTGGTGTGTGGGGGAGTTCCCCGACAATCATCGCATCGTATTTTGAGAGGACTTCAGCGTTCATCTCGCGAAGAAACTCGTGCATTCGGGGGCCATTGCAGAAAAGGGAACTCGCAGGCTGCTCAAACACCCCCGGGTCAACGATGGGGGCATCCTGAAATTTTGTCCCTTTCGAGTACATATTCACAGTGTCCACCCTGAACCCGTCCACGCCTTTTTGTAGCCAAAATTCCATCGCAGACTTGTATATAGCTCGTCGAGTCTCGGGGTTTTCCCAGTTCAAGTCTGGTTGTTGCTTTGCGAAGAGATGAAGGTAGTATTCCTGCGTGTGCTCGTCCCATTCCCATACACTGCCACTGAAGTAACTTAGCCAGTTGTTTGGAGGCATACGTTCTCCAACTGGGTTATATTTTGCGGGCCGCCAGATGTACCAATCTCTTTTCGGGTTATCTTTCGAGCTCCTTGATTCCTTGAACCAGGCATGTTGATCCGAAGTATGATTGACGACAAGGTCGAGAATGATACGCATACCGTTCGCATGGCATGTTTCGATCAGCGTTACCATATCGGCTACAGTACCATAGGGCGGATAAACTTTCTCATAGTCGGAGATGTCGTAGCCCATGTCATGCTGAGGGGAATCATACATTGGTGAGACCCAGATTATGTCGATTCCAAGCCATTTCAGATAGTCGATTCTCTTCACAATGCCCCTGATATCGCCTAGTCCGTCGCCGTCCGAGTCTTGGAAGCTTGCTGGGTATATTTGGTACACGACTCCCTCTTTCCACCACACTGGTTTGTGCTCAAGGCTCGCTGTCATGGCGAAAGGCTCTGCTGCCTTGTCTGTTCCTGGAATCGCCATCGTGCAGGAAAATTAGAGGGATTTGGATGAACCAGACCAATTGGAGAATTAAGAGCAGTTGAATAGTCAGGATCAGTTGTACGTTCTTAAATATTCAATTGGGAAGATACAGAACGTGGGATGTTGAACAGAAAGGAAGTCTTATAGTCTTGTAAATAAAGGAATAGGGGGGAAAGAGCTGCGTTATAAGAGCAACGACTTGGTCTTCAGGTAGCACCTCCCCTGCTGGGAACTCACAATGAGGAATACGTAGCTTCATGTGTTCGCCGTAAAGGAGGATTGTCCTACACGGCTGACAAGATAAGGGTTATGTTGGCTGTGGGAGTTTTCCGTATGGAGGGGTTTCCCGCTTGTGAACTTGCGCTACTCCATACACATTGAAGGTGGGGACGTTAGTGACATTAAGTGACATAGAATGCATGTGACTGAGGCCACGAGTCCGGATTTTAGATGTGACGCAAAATTTGTTGTCGTCAGTTGGAAGTTGTCGTTGTTATTTTCGCTGCTTCTTCGGTTATGAGGCTTTGCTTTATCGGTTGATGCTGCCTGAGGCATTTAAGGGGCTTACCCGAATCCTCCTCGTCTCCAGCCCGTGCAAAGACGGGAGCTTTTCAAATCATCCCAGATACCATACGAATTTGGACCTTCTTAAATATCTTGAGTATTAGATTTTTCTTGAATACTGGAAGTGTCTCGAACACTCAACCCTTCCTGAGAGGGGTATTTGTGCACTGGGTGTGGCATCAGGAAGACATCCTGTGCAAACCTTCTGAGAACTCCTCCTTAAATTTTCTCAGAAATATGTTCTTTCTACCTTTTCTTGGTAGGTTTTTGATTTCCTTCACGAGATGGGCGGCAGTAGTGCGGTGAAGTAGGGGAAGTTGGGATAGGCCAGCATGAAGAGGCCAGCACGGGGGCCCGGGGCTATAAGTCAAAAGGAGCATTCCTGAGACCTGTTGCAAGTAATTATTCCTTCATACTTCATTCTCATAGTCCTAGGTCCAGATTATCTGCTTGGGCTGCTTTCAAAACCAGAAAACAGTGACATAATTATGCCTATCGTACGTTGTGGTTATAGATTCTTTAGACAAGTATGAAGATGAAACCGATATACGGTCATTTCACTACTACTCGCTAAGGCTTAATCGCTGACGAAGGCCCGGCTGCGGGTACTAGTTACAAGCAGACTAGAGGTTCCAATTTCAAATCCGCTGCAGTTCAACCAGATCCCCGATACTCAACACCGCGAATTTATCCTTCATGACATAGAAGAGGCCGAAATAGACTATGACATTTTTATTTTCTTAGGCCACGAGTTGGGGCCGATTAGTCAGGAACAGACTCTTAGAGCTGGCTGACCGAGTAAGCAAGCTCCTGGACCCCTGGTTCTGATTGCCAGTGGCCTCTTAATCCAAGCTGCGACAACCTGTCGATTTATCCGCAGGGAAAACGCTTCGCGGTGAGGAGGCTATTAATAATGCTTAACGGTAGTATATTTGTTTTAGGAGCGGATTAACATCTTAATAAACTCTATATGACAGTTCTTGAAAACTCCGTTCCTGGGAGTACTTCGAAGAAGAGAAGCAGGATATATATTTGCTATTCCGCCGAAAAGCATGCAAAATTGTTTGAACCATCGTTGTTAAGCTGTTAAGACAGAGTCTTTCATCTGCACACCTCGACCTGAGCTGGGAGTTGGGGGGTTCAAGTAACCCCTTCTCATGGATTGCTCACGTGACCTCGCTTGTAACGCTTCTGCCCCTAGATTTGTTGAGGTTGAGCTGAAGCATAATCGGATCCTTAGTCTTCCTCCTGACTGGCATGATGTTTTGGGAAGAAGATCTGGGAGGGCGAGGCTTGAGTGATAGAAAGGCCCTCTGCATCGGATGTTTGGTCGAAAGACCTGGTTTGTTTTTCGTAGACCTATGAAGTTCCTTACTTCGTTAATTCGCTGGTCCTAGCGAAGTAAAGGCAGGAACTCAAATTTGGAAATTCAGCTTTGTAGCTAATGATATGTGAACTTGCGATGGAAAATCAAAGAAGAGACAAAATCAAGCACAAAAACATTAATCCTCCGACCGCATGCCCGCTTTCGACATCCTACTTCAAGTCCCACAAGAGCGGCGAGAAACGGATTCCACAAAGCCTCTTGTAGCCACACATTTGAGAGATGATTGCCCTCTTTTCCGTTCCTTTAATAACCCGACAGTAGCTATGATATTCCGCTCTCGCATTGCGCAGGGGAGATATAAGTGAAGTTCTCTTTCCTCAATACCCCAGAATTCCACATCATTTCTTCCACTACGAAACCTTAGAAGTCTCCTTACGAATTAAGTTCATTGATACCAGGTCCATTGTTTTCAAATATGCTTTCTTGTGGTTGGCTCCATTTTAAAAGATGCCCCATCAAAAGCAGATCCTATCTCTGGATCAGTAACAGCTTCACGATATTCTTTAATAACCGAATTATCGTTTCGGATACGATAGATTAAGGTATCGGGTTCAAGATTTTTGATTTTTGGGGAGCGAGATCTGCGACCAGAGTGTAGACTATTGTTGGAGTGAAATCTCAGAAGGTCTGCGGATAAGGTTATACTAGACTCTAGACTCTGGAGGGAGCAACTCTCGGTTCTTGCTTTCGATTGTATAATAATATCAATAGAAAAATCACGTCTCTAGGTGGTGGTGATCTTCGTGTGCCCTTTTTGTTTTGCAATTCTTGCTTATTGACATCCACCACTATACACCCATTTCCCTCACTAATAAGCCAGCAGCCTCGTGATATCCAGTTCTTTTTAACCGGGTTTCAAAGTTGCTTACTCGATGCCGCCTCAGTAATTGAGCCCCAGAAAAATCACTCCTGTTTCCAACTGCCATGCACGGTTCTTTTACCCTCAACAATCAAACTGCTTCCCCTGGTCAGAATCACAGAGCCCTTCACCTCAAAATCACCTTTCACAATTACATTGCCATTGAGCTTTAGTCCACTCGATAAAATGAGATCGTTCCTATTATCCAGTCAGTTTATGAAGCAGAGATAACTTCTGCGCTAAGAGAACTTACTCCACGAACAAGTCCCCTTCAATCGAACATGTTCCATTATTCTTGATCCTTCCACCTAGTCGTAGAGTCCGGGGACCGTAGCACCGTATCTTCACACTCCCACTTGCATCAATATCACCACCGATCTCAACATCACCTCTGATCTCAATCGTGCCGCTGCTGTGGACCTTGCCACCGACTTTTATACCCCTCTCACTGCCGTCAAGACTTACAGCCCCACTCGCTAGACCTTTTGTCAGCACGATATCAGAGTCAAGACTGGCTCATTTGGCTCACCATCAACTTTGTCTAGCACAGTGACACCATTCCGAATCTCAATAGCCCCGCTGGCATCAACCTTGCCTCGGACTTCCACGCCATCAAAGAGCGTAACCTTGCTGCTACTGCTGACTTTGCCATCTACTATAACATTCTTGGAGAGCGTAATATAGGACGAGGAACCCACTTTACCATCAACGCGGATGTTGTTGGCAAGCGTGACGCTCCCGGAAGATCTCACAGGTCTGTGGTTCGATTTAGTAAGTACTCGTGGAGAATGAGACAATGACCGGCATGCAGAATGTGGAACAAGACAACTTACCCAAGAATATGCAATGGTCCCTCCAAATTGACGGATCTGCTCGCACTCACAGCATTGGACTGTGGAATCTTGAGCTTTGAATCTTCAAGTGGTCTCTCGTTCAACGGCCTGCCGACGTTCCGATCATCGCCGCCCCCGCATTGTGACCCTGAAGCCTCAGTCTCTGAGTATTGCGGCGGTGCTTCCTGAAAGTGCGGTTCAGGTGCAGATGTTGATTCTAGGATTGGATTTGGAAATGGATTGGTAGTGTGTTGCACCGGCCCCTTTGCATCTTTTGTGTCGGCTGGGATAAAAGTCATGATGTCGGATTGGATCAGAGAGTTATGTAACCGCGTTGAAGCACTCTTTCGCGAGGGCTTGCTTTGAATTGAGAATAATGGGAATTTCTGTGCTTCAGGAAGATATTCCTGAACAGTTCAATCAATGATATATATCCTGCTTGTGGTGTGATCCACGTTCATCTGATGCTGACGTAGGGGAGTTCAGCCGCAGACAGGGGGCAAATATGGCAACCTAAATCTGGGCAACAACAATTAACTTTAAACAGCAGCTGCTTACAGGGTGGATGTTTGTTGAATGGAATGATTTACGACGAAGCCGCGTGTATGTTTTCGTTCAAGCTAGTGGCTGGATTTTACGTCAAGGCGGAGTATTTTTGGCCCGATCTAATTGGCGAGGCACGTGACCACCCCCCCTTTTCTCTTGCCTCTCTTCACGATTTGCAAGTTTTTATCATTTTGTATCCTCCCCTTGATAGGGAAAGATGCACATATAAATATTTCATAGAAATCAAATGGCCAGGGCGGCTAGCACCATTATGATACTTTGAGTCCTCAAGGATATTGATTCTATCGAGTATGCACATCCTAGACTCTCATTGCCCCTGAAACCATACAATGCATTTCAATATCCATGTTGGCGTTTTTTCCAGCTTTATCTACCTATCCGCTTTGAATATCAGTGCAAGAAGCATTTGGATAGCGTTGAGTGGGATTAGAAACGTGGCGGAGGCTGAGAGTATTCCTTCAGGTAGTGGATAAGTGCAAGGAGCAAAAGACTGGATTGTATCGAACATACAGTAGCGAGAAGTGACGCCCTGGATGGAATAAATAGTCGGACAAGGCCTAGTGCCCATTTTTCCTACTCGGGTCTTGGTGGCCCTTCCCCTGATTCAAGCGAGTGACACCCGACGACGACATCTCACGCCAGAACATGAGGAATGAGTCATAATTAAATAGAATAACACATAAGACGTGTCATATTTAATTTATTGTTCGAATTGCATCGAAGAATCAGACTCGATTGGGCTCGAGTGGAAGAATCCCATCCAGAAAGGCTTCAAGAGCCACTAGATTCTAAGGACCATTGGTCATAGTTTGCCATAGCTCAGCATTTTTTGAACTCAAATAACATAGAATCTTATAAATCTGTCACTCTACATCATAAGCCTCGTCCTCAAGTAGAAATGTGAGGGGGGCTGATTATTAATGTGTGGTCCACATCTAAGGCGCAATCCCCTTGCAGCTGACGCAATTTAGCAACGGGAAAAACATATAAGGAAGGAAATTTATGTCTTAATCTCCTTTTTCAAACCCATTCCAATTTTCCTTCAAGATGCCGGTCGAATTCATCAGCGCAACCTATCTGAACGCATCCACGGAGCTCAATCCCATCCCTGGTGCAACGATTGACCCAGACTATCTTATCCGCTACGCCAAAAATGTATGTAGAATTCCTCCCCTCCTAAATCATCATCGGGTGTTATCTTCCGATGAATTACTTACTTCTTATTTTTTCGCCTGACCTTTCCTATCCCTCGTCGCCCTATTCATACTCCCTTCTTGCCCCCGAAAATGTCGAACGAGGTGACTAACTCCAGGGAACAGCTTGATGATTATGAGTTTAACTACACGCTTGTGCCCTACGACTCCTCTTACTTTGATCCCTGGACCGTCGGCGCCACTATCGCATCTGTAACCAAAAACCTTAAGATCATCATTGCCCTTCGCCCAAATACCCTCTACCCAACCGTTGCCGCCAAAGCCCTCGCAACTCTTGACCAACTCAGCAAAGGGCGAGCTGTGGTGCATTTCATTGCTGGTGGGAGCGATGCTGAACAAGCAAGAGAAGGCGACTTTTTGAACAAGGAGGAGCGGTACGGTCGTCTTGAAGACTACATCAAGATCGTCCGCCGTGCGTGGCAGTCAGCCGATCCGTTCGATTGGGATAGTAAGTATTACCAGTTCAAAGGTTTCAGCAATAGAGTGCGCCCTCACGACGGAACGATTCCCGTCTCTGTCGGGGGCTCCTCGAATGAGGCTTACCGCATTGGTGGCTCTCTTGCCGATATCTTTGGGCTTTGGGGTGAGCCGTTGAAGGAAACGAAGCAACAGATTGATCGCATCTATGGTGAGGCTGAGAAGGCGGGTCGACCTGAGGGTGACCGTCCCCGGATCTGGGTGACTTTCCGCCCAATTATTGCGGAGACAGAGGAACTCGCGTGGGCGAAGGCTCATCGCACGCTCGATACTTTGAATCTTAATAAAGCGTCTGGTTTCGGTGGCACGCGTCCTACCGCTCCTAATACTGCACCTCAGAATGTTGGTTCCCAACGCCTGCTTGAAATTGCGTCTCGAGGCGAGGTACAAGACCGTGCTCTTTGGTAGGTCAACTTTACTGTAACCCCATGTCAAGTTTTCTTCAGGGTGGGATCTGGAATCATCGTCTATTTTCGCGAGGAGTGGCTTTGCCTCGATGTCTCTGCAACGGAGTATCTGTGCTAACCAGTCAAAGGTACCCAACCGTGACGGCGACGAATGCCCGAGGAGCCTCAACAGCACTCGTTGGCTCCCCACAAACCATCATCGATTCGCTTCTCGACTATGTTGATCTTGGAGCCGAACTCCTCTCCATTCGTGGCTATGACAACCTCAACGACGCAATTGACTATGGACGCTTCGTGCTACCGGGAGTCCGATCAGCCCTGAAGGAACGAGCAGCTAAGCAGTGAGCCTTGTTGGGATGAGATCTGACAAAGGCATACTTGCACAGTAGTAGCAATTGAGACATAATTTTCAAACTCTGCAAAGTTGACTAGTTCGTGCTAGGTGATAAACTTTGCAGTGTGAGTAGAAATCGAACACGGGAATGCCCCTCAGACTTCGAAAGCATTTGTAAAACAGCAAAACAGTAAAACCTCGGAGCCTAAGCCATGATCTTGTTCCAGTATTTTACACACTCTTAGTCTCTTCTTTCTTGATTCAAACATTCAGTCTTTCCTGATATCCGGCTTTTTCGTAAACTCGTGACTTTTCTAAATATTCCTACCTGTTAGAATATTCGAGGACATGCAGATTATTCGCCGAGGTCGCAGATATCCAGTTCAAGTGAAATACCTGGTCTACAACTAATATTCAAAAGAATGTGAATATTCAGAAAGAGCTTAAAACCTTGGTTTAAATACTGAAAACCAAGACCAAGTGAAATATTCGATGTCAGGCGTGGAAATCCATACAGCCATGTCTTTCACCACCCCATCTGACCTTCTTCCGTGATTTGTCATGTGTTCCTTGACGATTGCAGTTCCTAGATCAACAAAGATTTGGTTGGCTTCATGAATATGTGCCAGTCTTGTTCGTGGTGGCTCAATTTTACCACCGAGCCTTAGAGGAAATTTCCCATTGGTAAGGACCTACGGTTCAGGAGGGGACTGCATTGCTACTTTAGTTCTTGACGTCATGAATCTGCTTAGTCACAGTAAGGACGTTTGGAAGCTCCAGGATATAGGTATTTTCTTTAGGTTGGTAGCGAAATGAGCGTTTTCGCCCTCAGGGCCTTTATCAAATGTTCGAATAAATTTGATTCAAGGTGACGCACTTAAGTTGGGTTAATTATATTCAAGACGAATAGATTTGTGATGCTTCATTCAATTTAATAGTTGCGACTCTAAATATTTGAAGGTATTCTTATTTCCCAGTTAATCTGCGACTAAAACTTCCTAAATCACCACCCGGGCCCCCTCTTAGTATCTGTATCTTGGCTTCTTGGTTGTATGATCTTCAGCCTCCACTTCGCTGACCAATTACTTTTTACCCCCACTTCCATCATCAAAATCTTCATCATCAAGATCTTCATCATCGTAAATATCTTCATCGTAATCCTCGGTTCCATCCCAACCAATATCAAACTCTTCATTTTCATCCTCATCTCCCTCTTCCTTCCCTTCCTCATATTCCACTCCATAATCCATCTCCTCTATCTCCTCTATCTCCTCTTTCTTCTCCCTCTCGTCCATATCCTGCCCCTCCTGCCCCTCGTCCACTTTTCTCTCAAGTTCCAAGCCCTGGATAACATCAGGATCGTGCTGTTCATCAACTACCTGCAAGTAAGCTGGAGCGGTGGTATGAAGATCCCCATGGCGACCACAATAAAATTTTCCGGGGACAGGTGCAAACATCGTAGAGCATTGCCTCTTTTTCTTTCCCCCAATCATTGCCATGCATCGAATGTTTGTAATTCCGGGGTTCTCCTCCCTCAACTTCCGAGTTGCCTTGATTAGGAGCCGCTGTGCATTCTGTTTCAAGGTCTTGGACGCACCCCCCCTTTTTCTTGTTCCGCAGTCAACTTTAATCTTTGCCATAATCCTAAGTTTTAGGTCGGGATACTCCGTACCGGCCTTGTCAACCGCAATGTCGACAACCGATCGGTCTGGAATTTGCAACGCTCCGTCCTGGAACCAAGAATACTCTAACATGATCTCAATCTTGGCTTGTTCGCTGCGGGGAAAGTTAACTGGATCCTGCTGGTAGAGGTCAGCTAGGTCGACGGTCATCCTAGTCTGCTGCTGGTGACGGATTGAGCCAAAGATACCGGCATTTTTAGGGTCCCAGACCATCCCGTTAATCTTTTTCTTCGCTGGTCTGACAAGTTCGTTTCTGTTGTATGAAGCAAGGTTCAATCGATCCTGGCGCAGGTGAGGAGGTAGAGGCTCACCAGCCCGAGGCGGAAGAACGTACCCATCGGCTACAATTCCCTGTCCTGCTCCCTTGTGAGGATGTCGTGCTGAGAAAATGAGTGCCGAATACTCAAGTGCCTCGCAATAGACTTCCGGAGAGAGCACATAGAAACGACCCCAGTAGTAGTCCGGGGGGAAGTTACTCAGGAATACGAGTACGGAATAGTGATCAGCAAAGTCGGTTGGATCGGGATGGATGCCGCCGTTTTTCGTCAAGGAAGTCTGGCCCGAGTCGACGCGCTTGGTAATGTTGATTTGGATTCCGCTGAGAAAGGGATTTTTTTCGTGGGCTAGAGACCCCCAAACAATATATTGCTCCCTTCTTTCTGGATCGTTTGCTACTTCAGGCATGTGTTGCGAGAATATCCGCCAACTGACCTCGGCGATCAAGCTAACAATCCTAGCATACTCGGTATCTCCCTCCTCACAAGCTCTGCAAGATCGGCATGGCCGAATCCCATCAGGTTTATTACCAGGCTCAACTGAGAACAGATAGTGATATGCGTCACCTAAGCCTCTGTAGTGGTCGTGCTTCTTGGTCTTTTCTTCCCATTTCGGATCAAGCAGGGCGATTTGAATTTCTCTCATAAGGTGGTGGATGTCCTTAGTACTTTCGGGAGAAGCCCAAACTGCGACAGTCTCTTCATATGTCTTCTTTTTATAGACAGTTCGGGTTTTCACAACCATGCCGTCGGTCAATTTGTCATACCCCGTTGCCTTCTCTTCGTCTTTGGTCCATGGTCTCTGAATATTGTGGTTAGGGTTGCTGTAGAAGCGATCCTCAACAATGGCCATTCTATCGTCCTTTCTAAGGAGTCCCGTCTTCTTTCCCCCCTTCTTGTATTTAGGTTCGTTGTCGATACATAGAATTAGGTTTTCGCTGTACTTCTTGGTAAAGAGAGGGTTCGGCACAGCGCCATTAACGCTTGAGTTTTGATCCATCGTGAAGTATGTGTCGTAGGAATTAGTGATATGGCGCCCTTGTGGATGTGAATGTTGATCTTGGAGCCTAGGATATCTTAGGATTGAGATTGGAAGGGAGAAGTAGGGGTTGGCTTCGAGTCAACATTTATATGACCCTGAATGTAACTGTCCCAATTAACATAGCCTCGTTTACGTACTTAGATCATGTTCCACCAGGTAGCGTGGAAAATAAATAACAGGGGTTTGATATAAAATCTTCGAAGAAATTAATAAACAACCTAGCAAGAGCCTCCTTTGCCAGCCCGAGTATAATATCGGCATCACTTATTGTTATTCAGTACGACACTTGACGATTACACCCGCCCCCTGCGAATACAGAACTTCTTATCCTCCTACAAGGAAGGGCCTTTGTTTCAAAAAGAACCCTGATTCGCAGCTCCTTCACGAGAACTTGCTTGTTTCTCATTGTTGGGTAGGCGACCAAGAAGCCTTGAAGGATCAAAACGCTGTTCTATCTCCAAGAATCCGAATTCTGCGACATAATAAACCATAACAACAGGGATAGCTGCAAGAGATGGCAAAAGGAGTGTGCGATACCTACTAGCGGACACAGATACAACACCCTCAACATTAGGGGATGAACATTCGAGTGTACCATCCATGATCCTACGGTAGTCCGAAGCTAGAGCTGGCAACTGGTATTTATAACAAATAGATGAGACTATAGGATTGGAAGCTACGAGATGGAGTTCTGCACCCACCGGGGACACCAGGACTAAATACTCCAGGGAGATTTGCTCACCTCGTCATACGTAGACACGTGGACGAGGGCCTGCCCAGAGTTTGTATAGGCTGGAGTGGGCTTGCCAGAGCTGTAACCAGCTCCCAAGAGGGTTGTAGCTCCCCAAACTATGCATACAAACATTGGCCCTGTTAGTCAAATTGCTACGATTTCCTCATTATGTTTTACAATCACTGACAAAAGCGACTTCTAGATACACCTCACACGCACCCAGCCTCTCACAAACCCTTCAAACTTGTACCTGCTGAGGCGATCACAACTGAATTCCTCAAACCGAGAGACGGTATCATCACAGCTCCATCACGATGTAATTTGAGGCGCTGGAGCGCCATATCGATGTAAATCTATTTGCCGCTTGGAGGCCAGAAAATTATTACCAGAAACACAAGAGCCATCATAAAAACGAATTCGTTCAAACAACGGTAATACATTGTTCCAAGCTTCCTCCACAAGTATCACTAAAAGTATTCCGATCGGATTAGTCCTCCTCGAAACCCCGCTCGCTTATGCCTCCCCCCTTTTCATCACAGGCAAAAGCTCGGCAACTACCACACGTCGCAGACCATATTAGGGAATCACGACGCAAAAAAAAAAAAGAGTTTAACACATGTGAAAACATCACTCAAAGAAGCAAAGGCTCGCTCCAGTCGTCAGGTCAACGATCTATTAAGAGGAGGAGTGAATTGGTCAACTAACAATATCCTTGGACCCGATACGATTACCATGGACGAAAACCGAATCTGAAACTCGCAGATCGAATACCGATAAGGATGTAGCTCCATCGAGACCATATAGACGACGCCGGACCTGTTGTTGGAGAGGGAGGATGTATTCCGTTATATGAAGGAGCTAGAGGTTAGGTGTCTATATCACGCTATGTTGCGCTCGTCATGAGGATAAGGGGCGTAGCCGAGTCACACTAGTCCTATCCTGGGATGACGGTAAGCGCTGGCTAATAACACATGTAATTGGAAATAAATACCTTAATCAGTCTGATTTCTGTAATTTGTTTTCGTTTCAATAATATTTTCTTTTATTTAAGGTTTTGTCTCAGAAGTCACAGCTATATCGGCGTGTGTACTGTACACGCATCTGAGAGTAGACTCAGCAGAGCTAGAATTCAGAAGCAAGGCTCATATGCAGGAGGCTGATGTTTGCAAGACAATATATCTTTTGCTTCGTGTAACTACTATGTGTATGCGACTGTATCATATGGATACCTAATCTCCTATAGCCATGTTGCAGGGAAGCCCCTTGAAGGATATCTAAACAGTAATCTGAGCACGTAGTCCATCTGCAAGGAAGAAAACCACCACCTGCGATGATACAGCGCCCCATCCTTTGCCACATTTAGACGCTAAAACGCCAACCCTCAAAATAGGGAAACACTTCTCATGCCACTCGCTAGTAGGAACACAACACCTCTTTAATTTCCTCTGAACAAGAACTGCATATCCTCAGGCGTCAAACTCTCCATAGCGGCATCATCAGCATTAATCGTCGAATTAATCATGTTCGCCTTTTTCTCCTGCAACAGAACCATACGACTCTCAACTGAATCTTCAATACACAATCTCGTTATTGAGCAAGGGCGACATTGTCCAATACGATGGCAACGATCAGCGCTCTGCCATTCAGCAGCTGGGTTCCACCAGGGGTCGACGATGAAGACCTTGGAGGCTTCAGTGAGGTTCAGGGCGACGCCACCAGCTTTGAGAGAGACGAGGAAGCATTCGACGTCAACGTTTGTCATGAAGTGGTTGATGGATGCTTGGCGCTGCGCAGGGGTCATGGAACCGTCGAGCATGACTGTAGTGATGCCTGCGCGGCGGAGACGCCATTCGACAAGTTGGAGCATGGTGGTGAATTGACTAAAGATGATAGATTTGCTGGACATGTTCTTGGATCGGAGTTGGTACAGATCATGAACAAGAGCCTCAATCTTGGAGCTGGATGTCCAGTTCTCCATCTTGATCCTGTTGATAATTGAAGACTTCTTAACCATTTGCTCGTCTTGTTCAATATCAGGCTGCTCAAGATCGATGCTGAGTTGAATGTGGCACTGAGGACAATCGGGGTTTTCTGGAAAAGTGTTAGCTGAGAGAGTGAAATAGGAAAGTGCACACACCAGAAGAGTGGAGATAGTTCTTTGCACATTCTCTGCAGAAGTCGTGGCGACAGGTTGATCGGATAGCCTCTTCAGCAGTCTCATCACAGATACAACAGACAAGGATGTTTTGACCACCTTCACCATTCTTCTTGAGAATGAGATCTGGATGATCGGCAACTTGACGCATCTGCATAATCAAACCGAAGATGTTGGCATAGTTGTTGAGCATGACACCCTGAGCAACATAGGTCTCGAACTTTCTGCTACCATTGTTCATGATGCTTCCTGCAAAGTCGTTTTCCTCTTCTCCAAAGAATTGTCGGTCAACATAAATCTCCTTCGCTGGTAGTTCCATTGACGAAGAGTGGTCGCGCTTAACACGACGCAGCATGAATCGGTCTGTGAGAATACGAAGCTTTCTGAATGCCTCTTTTCCTGGGCCCTTGTTACCGAACTTCTGAATCGGGTTGAGGAGCTCTTGGTTGAAGACTGAAACATGTTGCATGCCACTGTGACCGCAGCCAGCGCAACGATTATCGGAGTTCATTTCCCAATTCAGAGTCGAGCAAGGGCATTGCTTACAGAAATAGCATGCGAAAGGGCGGATATCGAGGAATCGAACAAGAGAGAAGAATTCTCCAATTCGGTTTTGCAGAGGGGTACCCGACAGGCACCACTTGTGATCAGCCTTCAACGCGAAACAAGCCTTGGCTGAGCCAGTGGTTCTCTGCTTAATGTTATGGGCCTCATCAAGAATGACTCGGTGGAAGCTGATCTCGTGGATGGGACTCTTCTCCTTGTGAAGGCCGTTCTTTCGCTTGAAGCCCTTCTCTTGCTTTCGGTACATAGACTCCAAACTATTATAAGACAAGAGAATGACATCGTACTTCTTTAATTCCTTGACAGTAATGCCTTTGGTTTGAGCATTGGTGCCGTGGAAAACAAACGTCTTTAGGGTACCATCGGTATAAGAAGCAATCTCTTGCTGCCATTGCATCAAAGCAACAGGCGGAATCAAAACCAGAGAAGGTTTCTTAGCTGGCCAATCAGACATGATCAATGAGACGGCTTGGATGGTCTTTCCCATGCCCATTTCATCACCAAGCAAACCACCACCCCACTCGGTATCCTCCATGGCTCTCATCCACGCAACACCCTGGAGTTGGAATGGCTTCAATTCGCGACTGATTCGAGGTGGTTGTTCGATGGTGATATCTCCGATCTTGGCAAGGTTCTCCAAATCTTGCCACATGGTGTTGAGCTCGGGATGATGCGACTCGAGCCGAGCACGTTCCATTTTTGACCGACGTGATCCGCGTTCCTCAAGCAAGTTTATTCTTCTACGAGCAACCTCTGCACCACTAATACGAACTCGGACTGGAGCCGCAGTTGGTGGGAGGGTTGGTCCATCAGAGTCATTCTCGGAAACAAAATCATCTGAGAGTGAGTCAAGGTCACTATCGAATTCGCTTTCGGTGTCGAGACTTAGAGGACTGAGGGCAGAGCCCGAAGTCGATACTCTAGTCTCCTCTCGCTTTAAAGCCGTAGGTGCTGTTTGGATTTTGGTGGAAGACAGTCCAGAAAGCGTTCTCTTTGCAGCTCGCGACGACGTGGGGTTCTTCAATTTGACTGGAACTGAATGATTGGCTGCTCGGCGGGCAGACATAATAGAGGCATCGGACTCGGCGTCAGAATCAATCTCGAAGAAGTCGTCAGATTCATCTGAATCCATGATCATCTTAGCCTTTCCCTTTCCCTTGCTTATCGAGTCAAAATTCACAGAGTTCGAGCCACCAGCACCCAATTCAATCTTTGGGCGTTTGACAAGGCGTGGAGAGAAGTCTGGAACCTCAAGATCCTCATCGTCGTAGTCCGATGCGAAATCGATCTTTGGAAGAATCTTCTTGACTTTGCGGGGGGTACGGCGAACAACAATCTCGTCCTCGTCCTCGTCCTCGTCCTCATCCGCGTCCATAGCCTCGGCGATAGCTGCAGCATCCTCCTGGTCTTGAAGGGCACGAGCTAGCTGAGCGTCTGCTGCCTCTTGAATATCTTTCTCGTCCTCCGTGTCCACGATCTCTCGCTTTCTCTTCTTAGCCGGCTCTAGTGAGTATTTGCTATTTCGGAGAGCAGCGGCTCGGGCAACAGCATCCACTCCTGAGGTGGCAATCTCGACTTTGACCATGCTGGTTGTACGGCGTCCTCTCTTGGCGATGATAGTCTTTGACGCCTCTGCAGGAGTAGCGACAGCACTGGTAGCGGGTGTAGAATAGCCACTACCATCGTGGTAACTGTTCGAGGTCGTAACCGAAGAAAGAGATTCACGGCCCTTTTTCGCCGTCGCCGTGCTTGTCTTCGCAGTCATATATTCGCCGAGCATCGGAGGGCATGAGAAATCCGAGCTCGATGCGTGATCCCCATTTACGGCTGCAGTAGGGGATTTCTTAAAGTGAGGTGAACTCGCTGGGCCTACAGCACCAAAGCGAGAGGATCTTCTGGTCGCTATTTCCAATGCATTAATTAGCCAGAGTTCACACGATTGCAAGAACCGAATGGATCGCAGAGAGTAAAACGAAGGAGGATAGCTTACAGGAGGAAGGTCGGGAGCTCGCGGCGCTCGTTGCGAGGCTGTCAACCTTGCGCGGTCGACCTCGTGGCTTTCGTGCAGGCGGCATCTTGGGAGCTTTGAAGGAATTGCGGGATGATTTGAGGGAGAATGCTGGATAGTGGGTACAGTAGGTATAACTTGTGCGCTATCAATCGACTGGAGTCGCAGATGTGTATTGCGTAGCCTGCAGCTGAATTACGGAATCGAGTCCAGATGAAATAGAGGGGTGCTCAAAGCACAGGTCTGATTCATAAGAAACCAATAAAGGTGATGATTTCAATAGAATTGATTTTCATGAAACCTTTGAATTCGGAGTGTTGTACAAAGTGAGATTGGTGTTACAAGAGGCGTCTGGAATTCGAACTGCGTGATGTAGGAAGAGGAAGAGGAAGAGGAAGAGAAAGAGGAAGAGAAAGAGAAAGAGGAAGATGTGGTTTGCCACCTAAAATCAATTAACGCGTCGCGGAGACGGTAGCACGTGCTGGAGCTCGGGCGGGCGGGTTGGCAACTCTGTCCGAAAGTCGTCGCTAAAGTTGCTTAGCGGTTGAACTTGAAGAACAAGAATTTAGAATCGAGGATAGCCGTGATAATGAATTGATTGATACGAGCTATTCTCTTCGAAAATAAAATACATACAAGAGCAAGATTCAGATTGCATAGGTGCATAGTGTCTAGGTTGGCAGATTGGATGATTTATGATTTATGATTTATTGCTCCAACCAAAACGCGTCAATTTCCATGTCCATTTCCTTACTTTGAAAGAAAGAAAAAATCATCCAATTCCGCATGCCATCATAGATCCGTATATCCCAAGCCCTAGTAAGGAGTTTTGCCCCAACAAAAGTAAATACATATAACTTCGTAGCTGGGTACTTGCTAGTCACCGCTTGCTGTTCCCGAACCCCGGGCCGAGTTTCTCGGCAAAAACAACAAAAAGGAGAGCCACGAGAAAAACATCCAAAAAATCTACAAAAAATCGACTACCCCGGGGGGTAGTCGATGAAAACCAGACTGACTGAGTTTTCTCGTATACGCACTGTTCTGATCCCTGAAACCCCTCTAGGACGCCATAAGCTCTCTTGGAGATTATGGAGCGGGCACCATCTGCAGTGACCAACCACTAAGCCAGCGGAGCTCGTCGGATGTAGATTGGATTTGTTGAATGGAGAAGCTTATTTTGGTATATAATGGAGTTAGGTGAAGTTGAAGTTGTAGGAGCGGTCTGATATCAGAAGCCATTTGGACGCGAGGTCGGAAATAGTCTCCCGTACAGCTTTGTCAGACAGACCTCTTTACGCGAAAACGCGCTATTCCAACTTTTTGCTCAAGTCGCCATCGCAACGGAGAACCCCCCCCCCTCCTCCCCCCTATTCTACTACGGAAATACAAATACAAGAGTGGTCAATACCAACCTGTATTGTCACATCCTTCGTTACAGCTCAGCATTGAGGGGAAAACTCCGACTGCTGCATTATCGGCCATCCTCTAGGCTCCATCTGCAACAAGTCACAACTACATCGCCATCTACTTCTCTTGATAAAGGTCAATCGGCGTCAAGATGTATGGAACCACCCCCCAAAAGCCGTGAGAGCTCGACTCTGATTATTTCTAGGTCAAATCGACGAAACCCACCTCTCCCAGCTGGCCCAGCTCCTGCAGCAAACCCACCTCTAACAAGAGGCGCTCGACAGATCCGTGGACCGTGAGCTCTATCTACCCCTCTATCGTTACCTCATATTGACTTCCCTGCAGACAATCTGCTTTGACAGACTTCTTGGCAGTATGTTGAACCCATCCCCACTTCCTACATACTCACTAATATGTTCAGTCCCATAATATCAGCGCGAACCAAATCAGACAAGACGCCAATGTTCGTCGTGCTGCCGCTCTTGCATCGCAGCAACAAGCAGCAGCAGGAGAGAATGACGATGTAGACGAGGACGAGGACGGAGACGAGGATGATGCAGGCGAGGGGCCCTCTACTGCAGCACCTTCGCGGCCTACAAGAAGGGAAACTAAAGCACAATCTGCAAAACGGAAGAAGGATGAGGAGGTATGTGCACCGTTTCGAGATTCCAGACAAAAGCTGACCCCACCCAGAAAGCCATAGCCAAGATCAAGGCCTCCAAGCAATTCCAACGTCGCCGAAAGCGATATGGATCTGATGAGGAGATGACTGATGAGGATGATGCTGCCTTGGCTCTATTTGAAGAGTCCATGGCGCCTCTACCGGATCAGATGGAGAACTGCGAGAACTGCGAAAAGAGATTCAGAGTTACAGGATACAGTCGACCAGGTCCAGATGGAGGATTGCTCTGTCCGAAGTGCTCCAAGAACCTCGACAAGGAAGAGGGTGCTGCTAAGAAGAAGAGAAAGACTGCCGCTGGTCAAGCTAGACGCAAGATTCAGAGCAACCTGCTCGACGGTATCTACCCTGGAGCTAAGAGTCTCATGACATTGTGCATTGAAGCTTTGGCCAAGAATGTGGACGAAGCAGACAGCCTGGGAGATTTACCAGACGCTTTAGTTCACAAGCTTGCACAGATCTTGTCGAAGAGACGATTGATCAACTCGAAGACTGTCGACCTCTTCCTTCGCCCTGGTGCGGATGAGGTTCTACTTTACGATTGTGCCAAATTAACGTCCGACGATTTCATTAGGATTTTCCAAGTTGTCCCTACAGTAAAGCATCTTCGGATTCGAGATGGCATTCAATTCAAGAACAAGGTCCTGGATCATCTACTTGGAACGCAAATCAAGCTAGTGACACTCAGCCTTCACGGCTCGAATCTGATTGATGATGAGAGATGGAACCAATATCTTCAGGAGAAGGGTTCTTACCTCCGAGCACTACAAGTCTACTGGACTGATGGTCATTTCGGTGACGAGCAACTCGAACTGCTGGCCAAGACCTGCCCTGATCTTCAAAAGCTCAAGGTTGTCCATAACCAAAAAGTCACCGATGAAGGCATCGCACACATCGCCAACCTCCCCAGACTCGAACACCTGGCCCTTGAGATCTACAAGAAGACATCCTCCGCCCCCTATGTCAAGATCCTAGACAAAATCGGTCCCGGTCTCCGAACCTTTTCACTGCGAACCGTCAACACCATCGATGACAGCGTTCTCAAAGCCATCCACGATAACTGCCAATGTCTTCGCAAGCTCCGTATCACAGACAACGAAGTCCTCACTGACCAAGGCTTCGCTGCCCTCTTTACTGGCTGGCTCAACCCTCCTCTCCACTACATCGATTTCACCAAATGCCGCCACGTCGACGCCGCCGAACCCCGCGACAACCCCGATTCCACCGGTCTGGGCTCCCTCGGTTTCGAGGCTTTGATGAACCACTCCGGGTCCAACCTCAAATTTATCGACATTCACTCATGCCGGCATATCTCTAAGGAGACTTTCGAGACTGTTTTTGGTGCTGGTAAGGAATATCTGGAGTTGCATAGCATGAATGTGAGTTTCTGCCAGGGTGTTAATGACTTTGTGGTTGGGTGCATCTTTAGGAGCTGTCCGAATATCAAGACACTGAGTGTGTTTGGCAACTTTGGGGTGAGGGATGTGAGGGTTCCGAAGGGGAAGATTCTCATCGGTGTGCCGAATGCGCTTGGGATGCAGATTGAGGGGACAGAGGACGGGGAGGGAAAAGTTATTTGAGTGGAAAGGGGTGCTATATAATGAAATGGGTTGATGTGTATTTCGTCTGGTGTTCTCGGTTATGGCAGGGCATGGCAATAGGGCCAAGTAGGGACATGAGTTTACGAGGAATATAGAATCTGTACAACTCACTGTACTGTACACGATTAGATATTCCATAGTATCAGATAGAAGCCTGATGGTTCACAGGCCTCAAAGGAAAGTCTATGATGCAATACAAAAATAATATCTCGCACCATATCTCCAAGTTCAGCTCCCCTTGCCTTACTTGCCCCCGAGTCCCTCGCAATAATAAAAAATATCATCAAGCCCAATACCCGCAAGTTGCAACCTGATTCCGGTTTAGAAAACTCTGAAAATTCATAATTGAATAATTTCCGTATATCCAACGGAACAGAACAAGATCATGCAACATACTACACTTAATTACCCCAGAAAACTCGAATATACGAAAAATTTCAAATCCTTATTGCAAGATAAAAATCCGGACAGATCACCTGCATATAAACATTCAGCTTCCACCGCAGCGAGTAAGCCTCCTCCTCCTCCTTTCGCTTTTTAGTCCCAGGAGATAGATAAATTTGCAATTCCTCTTCATCCTTTTTCTTTCGTGGGGGGCGGGGGGGGGGGGGGGGGGGGGGGGGGGGGGGGGGGGGGGGGGGGG